>JANHGB010044870.1:18593-32008 GCA_026283785.1 Coracopsis vasa
CTCAGCACCCTCACAGGGAAGAGCTTCTGCCTAAGAGCTCATCTCAGTCTCCCCTCTGGCAGGTTAAAGCCATTCCCTTGTCCTGTCCCTGCATCCCTTGCCTATGGTGCAGAGGCTGAGGTGGAGCATCCAGCATCCCAGCCATGGGCAGAGGCTCTCCGCACATGGGATGTCCACACAGTGAACAGCATCAGGCGTGCAGCTCCCTATGGCAAGTGAGGGCTGTGAAACCAGGTACTGCTATTCCCAGGAGTCCTCTGTTTTAAGGAATTGCTCTGCCACCTCTCTTTGGCCTCAGTGCCTTTGAAGCAGTTTCACTTCAGGTTCCCCCACGGCTACTGGCAGGTTCTTCCTTCTCCCTGTCAAAGCCTTTCCTCTGCGGGGTTCCTCACTTGTTAATGTTGCTGATTAAATCTCAGGGCCTCCATGGTAAATATGCACTGATTTCCCCTCTTCCCCATCCCAGCAGCACTGGTCCTGCAGTTATGTGCTTATTGTACGCTATAAATTGCACTGAATCTTGCCCAGGGCTCTGTGATCCTTGATGTTCATTCCCAACATCACGGGCGCTGCTGTGATTCCAGCCTAGCCCAAAGGATTCAGGAACCTCGGTGTCCATGTCCAGGGCATCCTGGTGAAATCCAGCCCTGCGCAGGGAGGAAGCAGGAAGGGGGAAATGGGAGAACGTGCTCCAAAGAGCAGAGCTCTGCTTCAGGAGATGGCTGCAGGGCAGGCGAGGCCACCATGAATCAGGGCTTGGCCCTTCTCCAGCCATCAGCATCCATTTCCTCTGCTGGCTCCAGGCTCCGTCTTGGTAGGGAAGAGCTGGGAAAGGATCAGCCCCTGCGGCTGCTCTGTGGCTCCTCCCCATCACCCCCGTCTGCTCATCCTGCCCCATTCACCCTCTCATCCCTGGGTCTCCCTGCCCTGGGCACCTCATGCCAGCAATGGGAGAAGCCGGACAGGAGCAGGGAGCAGGGGAGGGAGCCCTGGCCCAGCATCCTCATAGGATTCATCATCTCATTGCAGGCTCCAGCAATGATTCCTCCCCTGTTACAGGAGGGAGCTCGCCCTCCTCGAAGGGCTTCACCCCTCGTGTTGAATGCATTGGCTCCAGGAGAGCTCTCCTAAAGAGGGACATCAATCATTGATGAGGATTCATGAGCAGCCCCCAGCCAGTGCAGAGTTAAACGGGAAGGTTCATTCCTCAGCCCCATCCCACTCGGTGATGGGAAAACCGAGCCTGGAATGCTGGAGAGGCTCTGAGCTGAGCTTTGCCTGCACTTTGTGCCATTGCTGTGAGGTTATCAGCACCACCCGGTCCAGCGCTGTGTCCTCTGCTCTCCTCCAGCAGCAGGTCCCTGTTTCCGGACAGAAGGAATGGCATCCCTTCCCTTGCCATGGGAGGCCCATGGGGATCGATCCCAGCTCCAGCTCCAGCAGCAGCCAAGCCCTGGCACTGCTGAAGGGAAGGGGAGCGCAGGCTCAGTGCATGGCTGCTGCCATGGAGCGATGGAGAGGAGCTCTTATTGACCCAGCTCAGAGCCCTCCCCCTTCCTGCACTGAGGGCTCATTTTAGGTGGATGATCTGGTACTGGTGATGCTCCCCATGCGAAGCCGGCCCATTTCCCATCCCAGGCCCTCCCATAGCAGGATCACACCCCCAGATTCCATCCCAGCTCCATCTCCTGCCCTGCTGCTTCTCCAGTGGTACCTGCCCCTCTCCCATCCCTGATGCCACCAGCAGGAGCTCTGGATGCAGGCGCTGACCCCTCCAGAGGTGCTGCCCGGTCCATGGGGTGAGCTGAGGAGCACTGGGATGCTCCACAGGTCAATCCTGAACCCAAGGCTTGTCCTGAAACCGACCTGGGAATTGAATCCAGAGCAAATCCTGCCCTCACGGAGCTGATCCCAGTGAATCCAGGTCTAAGCAGAACAAGCCTGGAGCTCAGGGAAGGCTCTGCCCTGCCCTGCTGTGGATGCTGAGATGTGGCTCAGAGCAGCAGAGCAAACCCATCCCAGGGCTCACAGCACATCCCTCACCTCACAGCGCTCAGATCCAGCAGCACAGAGCAGGCCAGCCTGGAGCAGGAGCCTTGGAGACCCGTTTATCTCCATCAGGACACCAACAGGTAGAGCTTGGTCCCTCCTTGATGCTGCCCCACCACAAGTGCTGCAGGTATTGGGCTAAGAGGAGCTGCATGGAGCAGCTTGTGATGGACACACGGATGCGATGCTTTATCCCTGCAGGATGCGATGCTTTATCCCTGCAGGATAAACCACAGCTCTTCCCGGGAATAGCAGAGCTCCCATCCCACCCCAGCATCACCCCTTGGAGGCACATCCTGACCCAACCCTGGCTGCAGCGATGGTGCAGAGCCTCTGCTCCTGGTCTGAGCAGGGTGATGCTGCTGCTGGCACAAACCCAGGCACCAGCCCTGCCATATCCAGCAGCAGCACTGCAGCTCCCTGCAGCCAGGCAGGGAATGGGAGAGGAGCCGGGAGCCAGGGGACAGGGATGCAGTGAGCTCACAGGTACCAGCTGCAGCATCCCTCTTCCCAACGGGAAGCTCCAGAGCAGAGCAGCTCCAGCCCTCGCAGCATCTGATGAGCGGAGCCACCACCTTTCCCTGTGCTAATTCCTTCTCCTCCAGGCAGCTCCATGGAGCAGCTAAGTTTGCAATTCAAGATGAGAACACTTAATTATCATTACTGATAGAGCATCATAAGCTCCTAATTTGTGGGAATAACCAGCAACAAGCCTTTTCCTCAGGGATGAAAGAGATCTGCTATTCCAGCTGGTGGAGCACGATCAGGAGGAAGATGCTGGGATACCTGACAGCAGTGCATCATTCCAGCCACACTTCCCTTAAGAACCTGCCCCTTTGCAAATGGGGTCAGTAATATGGGGAAGTGGGAACAGAGGCAAACTCCCATGGAATTCTCTACCCCATTGGGAAAGGCAGATCCGTGTGTCCCGGATAACACGTTCTCTTCTCCCAACCAGACTCCTTCCTGGATTTAAGCTGACAGGGGACAGGACAGCTCAGTAACTGACTTGAAGAACTTAAGAGCAATCACTTGTGGTCTGCCTGTCCCCATTTCCACCAGCAGGGAGCAAGGGAAGGTGGTGGGAAGAGGGGGAGCATCCCAGGCACAATTCCTCCTTCCCAGCGACCTGGGGCTCAGGGATTTCCCAGCCCCACGCCAGTATCTTCAGCTTTAATGGTCCTTGATGCACTTCTTCATCCATTAACGTGTTCAGCTGCATTGTGAATCCCACAGGCTGGAAGCAGCCGGTGTCCTCAGCTGCCCTCGTGCCAAGCCAAGCGCTTCCTCTGGTTATCCACAGCCCAGGAAAACTTCGGGAACAAAGCCCCATCTCTCCTTAGGGACCCAGCGCAGAGCCACAGGGCGCAGGGCTCCCCTTTGGTGGCAAAGGGGATGCAGAACTGGTGCTGAGCAGAGGCACCGGGAGGAGAAGCTGCTGCGTTAACCAGGGACACGCAAAGTGATGCCACAAACACCCACCATGGCCTCCATCCTCAGCTCCAGCCCCTGCTGAGCTCCCCACCACATCCCAGCGTGTTTCACCCTCTCGCACAGCTCATCCTCCCACCCCCCTTCCCGACCCACACAGAGCATCCCGCATCCTGCCTCCCACGCCGGCCTCATCCCTGCGCTCACGTGCATCCCTGGAGCTCCTGGGTTCGCTGCCTCCTCTTCTGGCCCCAGCTCAGCATCATCCCATAGCAAGGCACAGGCAGGTCTGGCACAGCACCAGGGTCCCTCCTCCTCCCATAAAGGCTTGGATGAGCCTATAGGAGAGGGTGTAACAAGGCAGAGGGCAGCAGGACACTGGGTGAGAAGGATTCACCCCTTCCCGGGTGTTCCCTGTTGCATCTTCCAGCTTTCAAACCTCCCTGGCTCTCTATTTATACCAAAGGAGCAGGCAGGGAGGGAGCAGCAAACAGACCTATGAGGGAGAGCCAGGCTGCTATAAATAGTCCCATCAGGAATTAGCTGCAGAACTATTCGTTACAGAGGAAAACATGGAAATAAGAACCGGAGACACAAGGGCTGAGGTTCCCAAACCGTGGTCCATGGGCTCTGAGGAGGTTGGGTACCACCAGGGAGCATCGTGTCCCTGATGGATGCCAAGGGGAGCACACAAGCAAGGAGGAGCACAGAGCTTCAATGTGTATTGAGGTCGGAGCAGGTCCACTTCCACCACCACCTCCATCCATTCCCATGGGCTGGAAAGCTCTTCTGCTCGCCAGGCTTGGACCTGGAATGCTGTGAGCATCATCCGGGCCATGGGGACCAGTGGGATGCTTCATGCTCTGGGTCTTCTCCATGAGAACCAGGGGGAAACAGCTCCCATCTCCCTGCAGGAGCATCACTGGAGGCAGGAATCACCCAAGCAGGATGGAAACGCGGGTGTTCAGCTGCCACCATGGCTCCTCTAAGGCTTTGGTTTCCCACTCTCTCCAAGCAGGATGCCCATGATCCACACAACTCCTGCGGGAATCCGGCTTTTCCCTTTCAGATGCCTTGCAGGTGAGGAGGGTTTGCTGGAAGCAGTGGCCCACAGGCAGTGCCAGAGGAGATGATGTGTGGCTCCCAGGTCCCATGGTTTAATGTCACTCTGTGGCCAGGAGTTCCCCAGTCTCCAGCTGCGATGGGAATCATCCCATTCTCCCCATTCCAGATTGGTTTGGATGCCCATTCTTAAGGCACGTTGGTCCCCATCACATCGGGAGCTCACGTCTTCACTGTCTCTTAACTCCGTGTTCTCCCCATCTCAGGCCAGCAATTCCAGTTTCCAGGAATCTCTTCCCAGCACAGCTCCAGTGCCTCCCATGCACGTGAAGGGGCATTTTCACCACCACCCTTCCCATTCCCCCCTCACTGCCTGTCCCCACAGTGCAGCTCCGCTCTGTTTGTCTGGAGGTTTCCAGGCTCCGAGAGGGGCTCATCCATCAGCCGGAGACTTGGCAGCATTCCTGGGACTGTCAGTTCCCAGGAACAAGCAGCTGCAAAGGCACCATCCTCTTCCCGGAATCCGGGAGGAGCTCACGTGGCTTCAGCCCATTGCAGGGAACCAGCCAAGCACCACAACTGCTGCCCTCCAGCCAGCAGCATCCACAGCATCCCTGGACCAAACCGGTCCCCTCGGCTGGGAGGTGGCAACGTTCCGACCCGGAGCTGAGCAGGAGGCTGTGATCCCATCAAACACAAGGACACAAAGGCTGGAAGCCACATACATGACAAGAGCATCGCTGTGGATCCGTCTCCATATGGAGGAGCCCATCCAAGGAGCCTGTGGTGTCCACATGCTCCTCCCGCTGCACACACCTTGCTCTGAGCACCAGGCACCATTCCCATATTGGCATCAAGCCCTTTCCCAGCCCTTCCCCATGGCTTCTGCAGCCAGGATGCCTCTGTACTAGTGAATTCCATGTGTCCAGGACTGTTCTCCCATGCTCATGGCATCACCCACTCCAGATCCAGGCTGTTCAACTCTCTCCAACCTCCACATGAGAGCTCAATGGGCTCCTCAGCAGACCCTGCCCAGCAAACCCTGCCCGTGCTCATCCAGGAACAGCATGATTTGACCTGAACCAAATCCATCTGGAGATGATGATGCCTGAACCAAATCCATCTGGAGATGATGATGCCCATCCAGTGACAATCCCTGCACGTAAGACAGCAGAGTTTTCCCCCAGGGTGGGAATTATGTGTCCTGGGGAGCCTCAGGAATGCTGCTGCAGGTACCTCCAGGGACAGGGAATGCATTGAGGGTGTTGGGGACCTGTGGTTCAGTGAGTTGGAAGCAGGGATCATGGAATGGGTTGGGTTGAAGGCACCTTAAAGCTCCTCCACTTCCAACCCAGGACATCTTCCACTGGAGCAGGATGCTCCAGCCTGGCCTTGAACACTGCCAGGGATGGGGCAGCCACAGCTCCAGGCAGCTCCAAGCAGGCACATGGGGAATGATGCTTTATTGGGTGCTTCCAGTAGGAATCATTAGGAAATGTGGCCCAGAAGCTGAAGCAGCACCACAGAGGTCATTGCACAAGAACCTGAGCCTGAGCTCTGGAATCCCATCCCCTCAATGCGGATCAGCAGAGGAAGAGGTGCTGATCCCAAGGATTTCTGCCCAGAGCCAGGAGTCCATCAGCAGCGACAGAACACCCCAAAGCAAAGGCTAAGGAGAGGCAGGACCACTTGGTATAGGTACAATGGGGAAGTGAACACCATGGAGGGAGAAGCCCTGTTTAATCCAGAGCACAGACTGACACCAGAATAAACACATAGAACTGTGCCATAAGTGTGCAATCCTGTTAATTCCCAACTTATCCACCCTGGAAGTGCTGTTCTGCAAGAACCTTCTGACAAGCCAGAAACCCTCCTGATTCCAGGCTGCCTCTTGAACCCTTGGTGGTTCATAGGAGGCCAAGGACAACAGTGGACAATGTGTTTAATGCCTTAGAAAGCCGGGTATGCAAACAGGAGGAAGAGAACAAACAGGAGGAGCTCAATTCCTCAGACAAAGCAAAAATGTGATTGAATTGGCATAAGAGGCTGGTTGGGATAACTTCTGACTGGAATGTTAATATCCAACTGCACGGCTTGCTCAGGAAGGGCGGGCAAGGAGAGAATGGGGATCTCAAGAGCGTAGGTGCATCCATTGAGGATGCAGGAGGAAAGCGCCTTGGAATAAGAATTAAAGGAGGAAAAACAGGGACTCCTAGAGCAGAGGTAGAGAGAATCCAGCAGGAAGAGACTGAATCCAGCAGGAAACGGAAAGGAGCACAAGTGGTTCATGGATCCATCCAAACCTGGTGTTTGGTGGCAGCGGCTTTGCAGGGATGCTGTCAATCACTGCTGCTTTAGGGCTGCGTTGGCAGCATCCAAAAGGGAAAACCAGGCAAAGAGAAATGGAAGATTTTCTGTGTTTGATTCTGGCCAAACGGGAAAGGAAACAAGGAAGAAAGAAAGGGAAAAACCATTCCCAAAGCAAAGCTTCATAAACCGGTGGAAGTGAAGAGGAAGAGCCCACGGGAGGGGAACCCACACGGATGCAAAAGGGAACGTGTGGTTACTTGAAGCAGCAACAGCAACAACTGGGAACGGTTCGGATGGGGAAGCAGCAGGAGGAATGCAGGAAAACACCAACTTTTCCCACCCAGCAACGTTGCATTGATGTGAAGAGAAAGGGAAAATCCTTCAGGACGCTGGGATGGAGCGATGGGAACAGCGCAAGGGCAGGAGAGTGAAATTGCTCCTGACACAAGGCAAGGAGAGCACAGCTCAGTTTTGCATTAGGTGGCAGGTCCAGAGCACTCAGCATCCTTCTCCATGAATCCACCCAATATCCCAATGAAGATGCCCCGGACAGGGATTTCCACAGACACCACCTCGTGTGACATCCTTATGGATGAGGTAAAGCTTTGCTGATAGTGCAGACCCATCTGCTGCTGAAAAGAGCTCCTTGAGAGATGGTTTTAGCTCAAAGATGGGGAATACCTCAAGAGGAATTCTGGCTGGAATTACTCAGTGCTTCAGGCCTTCAGGAGGCTTAAAGACTCATTGGATCTGCAGGTGGCTCAGCTCAGAAGCCAGGGTCAGAATCCAACAGAACCCTGGCAAATGGGGGGGTATTAGTAAGAGAAACCCCAAACCTGGCTGCAGTTTAGGAAGGAATGAGCCCAGAGACTGTGTCAGAGCAGAAACACGGAGCAGGGAATAAATAGCTTGGTAACAGCCCTAAAATAAGATGGATAAAGGTGGATACTGTGCTGGTACAGCCATGGAGCGCATAAACTCGCTTGTAAGAGGGGGTTGAACCAGCATCTGGAGGAACGATGCTCTCCTGCAGGGAATTCTATTTCGAGTCCATCTTGTGCCCATCACCTCTCACCTGCCCCATCTCTTCCCTCATTGCTTCCCTCGAGGAGCGCCGGGAATGCCGGTTTTCCATGGGACGACAATGGCCTGAGCAGAGCCGCCGCGCTCCGCACGCTCCATCCCGCAGCAAGGTGGATGCCGGCGCTTCCCGAGGCCGCCTCTTCCCACGGGGATGACAAAGTGTGTTTGTTCCTCTATAATTACACACGGGAGGACACCTCCACACTTCACACTCCAGCTCTGCCTGGCTATTTATTGCTGCTTGGCAAACTCAGCTGTCACCGATGGGACCCCTTTGCTTGGTTTCTTGCCTTTTTTTATTCCCCTCCCCTTCACATTTGTCTATTTTGCTGATCCGAGGCTTATTTTTAAGCTTCCTCCAGTTTTTGGTCAGCGTTCGTGTCCCTTCCTACTGCTGATGGAGCCCATCACAACCAGCCCAAATTAAGCATTTCTCTGAAGCATTAAGCCCACAACTCGCTTCGAAGCGAGGTTAAAACCTCTTGGAATATCACGAAGAAAAGGAATCCTTCATCTTTAAGATCCTGGGAATCCTTTAAACAGAGCAGGATTGGGGGGGAGACTGGGATGCAGCCCAAGCATCACTCATGGTGGCTGTGCATCACATTTGGCCCTAGGAGACACTGCATCAGTGTGTTTAGAGCCAGTTCTGCTATTGCTGACTATTGGCCTTGGCACATCTTCCCTGGAGTAACCCACATGGCCAGGGCTCAGCTCCCCCAGCTCCTTGTTTCCCCATGGATCCCACTGCAGGCGCTGTTTGTGCCATGCTGCTGTATCCAGGGTGCTGGATGCCACGGTGAGGCCAAGAACAACCTGCAGGATCCTTTCCAGCTTGGGATGCAGGCCAAGGACATGGAGCTGGTGCAGACCCTTGAGATGTGATTGTCCTAAACCTGCCCCGTTGCTCACTGTTACCTCCTCTTGTGAGCACAACCAGGTCCAGCATGGACCTTCACAGCACCCAACTCTTCATCCCCCTTCCCAGAACCCAACCATCCTCATCCCTATCCATCCCCATCATCTGTGACCGCTGCGCTTCCGTTGGAGCCATCACTGAGAGGCTTTTCCCATCTGGATTTGTCAATCCAAATGTCCCATGCCTGGTGCATGGAGATGTTTCCTGACCACCTTTTCCCTTGGATCCACATTCAGGCAGCTGGAACTGCTCGGAGGAGTCTCTCTGCCAGCTTCCAAATCCATCTGTTCCCGATACTCGGTGCTTCCCTTCCCATCGGGGCCTCCGATGGGAAGTTTAACAATGAATTTAACATTCATTGGCTTCTCCTGATCCCATTTGGATGCTGAATGCACATTTATCATGTTTGTGTAAGGAGGAAGTGTTTGTGGTTCCCTGCTCTCTGCTGCTGCCTGGTGCTTGTGAGCAGGGGTTAAACGCTGTGACCCTGCTGGGGGGAAGGCAGCAGAGGTCTGAGAGGGGTCTAAAGGGGTCTGAGAGGGGTCTAAAGGGGTCTGAGAGGGGTCTAAAGAGGTTTCAGAGGGGTCTAAAGAGGTTTCAGAGGGGTCTAAAGAGATTTGAGAGGGGTCTAAAGAGATTTGAGAGGGGTCTAAAGAGGTTTCAGAGGGGTCTAAAGAGATTTGAGGGGGGTCTAAAGAGGTCTGAGAGGGGTCTAAAGGGGTCTGAGAGGGATTTAAAGAGGCTTCAGAGGGGTCTAAAGAGGCTTCAGAGGGGTCTAAAGAGGTTTCAGAGGGGTCTAAAGAGGTCTGAGAGGGGTCTAAAGAGGTTTCAGAGGGGTCTAAAGAGGTTTCAGAGGGATTTAAAGAGGTTTCAGAGGGGTCTAAAGAGGTTTCAGAGGGGTCTAAAGAGGTTTCAGAGGCACAACTTCCATCCCTGAGGTGATTATTTATGTGCTCCAGGACCTCTCCCATCCCTGGACATCTCTGGGCAAGCAAATTCCACCTCACCCCATAGAGATGGCCTGCACCGGGTCACTGGAGCTGCACCAGGGTGGCTTTGAAGCGCTCCACAAGTGATGGATCACAGAGAACCTGCTTCCAGGTACCTCCTGTCCTGCAGGTTCTGAGTGGGAAACCCTTGCTGGGAGCCCCAGGAGCCACCCATGGAGCTGCTCCATCCATGGCCATGAGGATGCAGGGCATGGATTGATGCTGGAGCATCCAGCATCGTGCCTGGACCAGGCAGGCTCTGAGCTGCAGTTCCCTGCTGGTGTGTTCACATGGCATGAGGCGGTGCCAGATGGATGCTCCCAGCTCCTGCAGCTCTCCCATGGCCTGGGCAGATACTCAAAGGCCTGGGATATTGCACCAAAGCACCAGGAATGCTGCCAGGTGAGAGCCCAGCATCCCGCAGGATCCACATGGAGGGACCATCACTGAGCCAGATGAGACCCAGTTCTGGCTTCTTAGGATGGGAAGGGGGATGCACCAGGAGCAGAGGGAAATTCCTGCCCTTTAGCTCATCCCTCCAGCTAAAAGGCTGATTCCAATAGGAAACAGCCCCGGATCAGGCCATGGAACTCTTATCCCTCTTCATTGGATGTGTTCTTTAACACGGAGCCCTTTCCCAAGGCAGGGACAGGATTGAGCATCAGATTTAGTGCAGATATAAAGGCTTTGAAGGGCATTTGTCAGCGTTGGCTGCTCAGGTCTGTGCTGGGGAATTGCCTTGTAAAGAGGAGGTTTCTAAATGAGAGGCTCCTCAGCATCACTCAGGCTCCAGCTCACCAGGGCTGTGCTGATGCGAGACGGGTCCCTCATAGGCTTTGGGCACGGGGTCCATTACCTCTTGCTGGAGGGAAGGCAGGGATGAAACCCCCATTTCTAGTTAGTCACAGGGATCTGCTCAGCACCTCGCTGTTAATGGGCTGGAGAGCGCAAATGGCATCAACCCCAAAGAGACACAGACAGTGACGTTACAGCCCCAGCCCCATCCCAGCCTCGAGCTGCTTTGGGGACGAGCAGCATCTCAGTTTCTCTCTGCAGCATCTCATATATTAAAGCCTCAGCACAATATAAGTGGGGTTCACTGCTGCTGCTGCTGCATGGATACTGAATGGTCCTAATCAACAATCCTAACAGTCCTAATACTAACAGTTCTAAGCATCTCAGTTTCTCTGTGCAGCATCTCATCTATTAAAGCCTCAGCATAATCTAAGTGGGGTTCACTGGTGCTGCTGCTGCATGGATACTGAACGGTCCTAAGCAAGTGGAAGCAGATGAGCTTTAGGGTCCCTTCCAACCCAAACCATTCCAGGGTCCTGTGATTCTTCCCTGCCATGTGGCAGCTTTCATCTGGATGCATCCCCAGCCGCTGCCCATCTGCTCTAATGCAACACAACCACCTCCTTCCTTGGCCTGGAGTAACTGGGAGCAGGGAGGAGTTAAAGCATCCATGCACTGGGATGGCTCAAAGAGCAGCACAAGGCACAGGCTCTGTCCTATACCTCAGCTATGAGGAGCTCCACCAGCTCTGTGCTCCTCAAGGTAGGGTCCCAGTTGCACATTGGTCCCTTTGCATCTTCCCAACCCCAGGTGAATCCAGCTGAAGCCAAATCGCCTCCCACCAAAGAGTTTGCTCAGGATCATGGAATGGGTTGGGTTGGAAAGGACCTTAAGCTCATCCAGTTCCAACCCCCTTCCATGGGCAGGGACACCTCATCCTAGATCATGTTGCCCAAGGCTTTGTCCAACCTGGCTTTGAATCCAGGGATGGAGCATTCCCCCCTCCTTTGGGCACCCTGTGCCTCTCCCCATCCTCACAGTGAAGAACTTCTTCCTTATCTCTATCCATCACAGCAGCATCCTCTGAGGATGCTCCTCATCCTGGGAGTCCATCCCAGCAGAGGCTTTGGAAAGCTCTCCTCACTCCAGAACCGCATCCTGTGCACCCAGAACAGCCTCAGCCCTGCTCTGATTGTCTGGACCGCGCCGACCTCATCCCCAGCATCCCCATGTGCCTTCGGGAGCAGGGAGAAGCCGCCTCTGGAAGCACACACTGTGGGATAACGGAGCCCACTGAGCTCCCCTCTTCATCCCACTTGGAAGGGATAAAGAGCCTGATTAAACCAGCAGCTCTGCCTTCCTCACAGCGCTTCCCTTTGAAGAATGGAGGCAAAGGCAGAGCGAGCGCCAGCTCCAGCAGCAAATCCACTGCTGACTCCTCTTGGGAGAGAGGCCTCCGTGCAGAGCCGGCGCGGGAAAGCTGCTGGAGCTTTGCTTTGGATCAAGTAATCTCGTTATGGCAATTCCAGAGCTAAATGGGGAATAGGCAGGAAGCAGAGCCGGGCACTGGGTAATTCAGCTGCTAACACAGGGGATGCTGCGCCCGCAGCATCACTCGGAGGAGCAGCGCAGCACGGGCAGACCCAGCATCTGAGGCTGCATCCCGAGGTCCTGGGAGGGATACAGGAGAAGGAGGGAAGAGTCACAGCTAATGGAAGTCCATCAATAGAGGTGGGCAAGAGGCTTTATCAAGTGACAGAGGAAGCTGGGAGTCTGGCTTAAAGTTAACTCAGTATCACAAGGCACAGGAGGATGTTCCTGTTGGAATGAGAGACACCATCACATCCTGAAAGCAGGAATCTGCTTTATCCCATTGCTGTGTAAACTGTTGCAAGCTGCTGTTTGTACCATCCTTCCCAATGGATGCAACAGTGCAGTGGTGAAGCTGCTACTGGGGTTGTGCTTTAAGGCCTCAAGCATCCTTCGAGGGATGCAGGAGTCAGGGAGTGGAAGGAGCCCTGGGCTGGGTTAGGAACCAAAACTGGTGTTGGAACAGCCTCAGCCTGTTGGAAACAACACCACAGATGAGCTTGAATGAAAACACCGGGCTCGGGAATCGCTCCTACCCCAGTGAACCCCAGGAAAACGGGATTTTCCATGGCTGAAGGGACAGGTTTGTGGATAATGACTTTCTATGGGAGCATCGTTCCCAGCAGTGAGGGCTGCAGGCCGGGTCCGTGCCAAGGGGGGCATTCATCGGGGATGCAGAGGAGGCTGTGAATAGGGAGCTGGCAGCTTTGCAGGGAGAAAGCAGGGGAATGATTGAGGAGAGCCAAAGGCAGGGCTGAAAGCAGGAGCTGAAGAGGGTCCCATGATGCTCAGGCACAGAATGGCAGCTGACATTCCATTCACAGACTGGCGGATGACATTCCATTCAAGTCAAGCGCTTGGGGAGCTGCATTCAGGGGAGCAGAACGTGCGCAGGGTGTGATGGCAGCGGCTGCAGCCGGCACTGGAGCTGGCTGCAGGAGGCATGGGAATGCTGGCAGGGAGGCCAGAGCCGGCTGCTCCATAAGGGATGTGCCCAGCTTGGGATGGGGTGAACTGAAGGGGGCTGAGGGGCACAGAGAGGAAAGGCTTTGCCCTTTCCCGCTGTATGGGAAGTCCTTTCCCTTCCCTTCCCTTCCCTTCCCTTCCCTTCCCTTCCCTTCCCTTCCCTTCCCTTCCCATCCCTTTCTTTCCCTTCCCATTCCTTTCTTTCCCTTTCCATTCCTTTC
>JANHGB010044871.1:4580-15332 GCA_026283785.1 Coracopsis vasa
TGGCAGCCGAGGGGGGCTGTGTCACATCTGCCCAAACTGGGGAGAGAAGGAGAATTGGGTGGAGGTGGCTGTGGCCACTGGGATAACATGATCACCTTTTAATTATGGCTGTGGGGCAGCAGCCAGGTTTTACTACTGGCATGGTGGCATTGGCTGAGCTAGAAACCCCCTTTATTCAGTTGCTGTTGGTGGGGGTGGAGGCATTCACCCACCCTTTTGAACCTCCCAGTGGTAAATGCAATATGTATTATATATATCCATGTAGTATATTATATACATGTTATATTACATATATATTATATATATATGTATTTCTGAGGCCGGTGCAGTCAGTGCAAGCCGTGCTGAGGAAGGCGGGGGGGGACATCCCAACATTCCAGCCCAAGATGCCTCCATTGCAGCCACTGCTTGAGCCGGGTTGCGGCTGTAGCATCCCTGGGGCCTGAGCATCCCTGGGGCCGGCTCTGCCCCCTCGGGTGCTCTGGTGCGGAGATGCTGTTTCCCAGGCAGGCTGCTCGTGCGTCGCACCCCAGTTCTGCTCCGGCTCCCTCGGCTTTCCTGTCTCTCTTTGCAAGCAGTTCCACAGATTTCCCTCCTGGGCGACTCTGGAATTAACTCGATCAGCGCACGCCTCATGGAGCGCAACGGGATTTTCCCCTGGAGTGAGGCCTGACCCGGGGCCGCTCCGGAGCCGTGTGCGCTCTCCCAGAAGGAGGTCGGTGCTGCCCAGGGGCGAGCGCCCGCTGCTCACATCCAGGGTAGCTTCTAAGCTTTGCATTTCAGATCTGGGGCTCGGCTCCTGCTCCAGCGCCGCAGCGGCTTAGGGCAAATCCCGGCAGGGAAGCAGCTCCAATGCGCTATGGAGCGGGGTCCTCATCGTGCACAGCCAGTGCGGGGCTGGATGGGGCGAGCACCGGTGGTTGTGGCTCCCGGTGTGGGAGCGCTGACCCTCGAGGGACTGGCATTGCAATGGGCTGGGATGCTGCTGGGCTCCAGCACTGCCCCCGAGGTGGAAGAGAACCCAGAAATCAGAAAACAGGGGTACTCAGAAGCACGTTGCCCTTGTTGCAGTGGGCTGGAGGAGGCCTGAAGCCGTGTGAGATGTGAACGAGCGTTCCTGGCTCACAGCATCGTGAAATCTTCTCTTCTTTATTGGATGTTACTCTTTCCATTGTTCATTTTAATGTTCTTCCCTCTCAGAGCTGGGCATGGGCACGGGAGCCCAGCCTGGGCCCCCCACGGGTCAGAGGATGCTTTCCCGCAGTGGGATGGATAAGTCCAAGTGGGAAACCGCTGCCCTTGGGCTGCGGAGAGGGGTGAAGCACTGGGATGGGGAGCAGGCTGGGACAGGTCCCCGCTGCGGGGCCTCCCCTCCCTCCCAGGGGTGCACATCTCACCCTCGCACGCAGGCGGCTGCGTTCCACTTGGAACCGGGATGCTAGCTCTGAGCCCAAAAGGCAGAACATGGCCGGGGTGGGACCTTCCCCTGAGGGGGGTCCGGACCCTCATGTCCCCCCCTTGCTGCACCACCGCTAACGCTGCTCTTTCCCCTCTGCCTGCCCAGGTCCCTCCGGACACAGCAGCCCCCTCTTAGCATCGTTGCCTATCCCCGGCCGTCCCCTCCACCCCCCCTTGGACATCAAGCACTTTCTGACCCTGAGGCTCAACGGGACGTCACCGCTCAACCTCTTCCCCAACTTCAACACGGTGAGTCCCCCCCGATGTAACACAGTTAACCACAATCAATTCGATTTTGCTGCTGGGATCAATAGCAATGAAGTTGCTCTGGAGAGCAGTTTGTTAGCTGAAAATAACTAAAGAGAAGGAAAGAAAGAGAGAGCTGTATAAAGACACAAGGCTGCTGCGGATGTGGGGCGAGCCTGGGTGCTGTGGGTCTTTTCCCACTGCTCAATTGGGCTCAAGGTCCCCAACCTTGAACCACTGGACCCCGTGCTTGGGTTATGCCATTAAATGTGTCTCTAGTGATGCTCTGGTTGACATCTAAACTGATGTGGATGTGGCCAAGGATGTACAACAGCATCTCAGGGGTGAAATGGTGTTTTTCTTGCTTGGTGCCACTCTCCTGGCACTCTTCCTGATGGGAAGGATGGGATCCATTCCAGGAGCCCCTCTCTCGCCTTCCTTTGGGTCCCTGTCCTGGTGTTTCACTGCAGCAGTGGGGTGGCTGTTTCTGGGGTTGGTGGATGCTCCCTCCCTGCTCGTTTGCTGGCCTCTTATAAGTGGCTTTGGGATTAAAGGTGCTCTGAAGGTGCAAATTATCACTGAGATCTTCAAAGACGAGCACAGGAATTAAGTACAGGGTTCCCATTGCTGCTGAATGGGATTCAGACATCCAACTCCTTTGAGCTCTTTTGAAACCCCAGCTCTGGCCTGTCCCTGCCCTGTGCTGACAAGCAGAAACACGGGAGAGGAGGGGTTTTCTGATGCCATTAAGGTGCTGCTCTTTGGGCTCTTTCTGCACTCACTGGAGTCAGCAGCTGAGTTGAACCGGGCCCTGCTCTTTGTTCTCCAGGGCTCCCTCCTGCCCCTGGAGCCTGTTCTCTAGGGCTGGGCTGCTTCAGAAACCCGGTCCTTTGGGAAATGAACCTCGTGCACTGGCTGGGGCTGCACGGCCCCGTTGTGATGCTGCTGTGCTCAGTGGGGGCTCAGGGGTGAGGTGCTGGGGGTGTCCGGTTGGGTGATGTTACCTGGGTGAAGCCAGGCTGGTCCCCAGAGTGGGAGCTGCCCTTGGGGATGTGTCTGTGCTGGAGGGGCAGAAGCATCCCTGAGGCTCCTCGGTTCCCTGCTGATGCCGGGTCAGAGGCTCCATCGGGCAGCTGAGCCTCAGGGGTGATTTGGGAGGGGGCATCAGTCAGGGTTTGAGAGAGCTGCTGGACCTGGGGTGCTGTAAGAAGAAATCAGTGGGTTTGCCTTTGCTCACCCAGCGATGCAGTGCAGGGTTCAGTGATGCTGTGCAGGATTCAGTGGTGCTGTGCAGGATTTGGTGATGCTGTGCAGGATTTGGTGATGCCGTGCAGGATTTGGTGATGCCGTGCAGGATTCGGTGATGCTGTGCAGGATTCAGTGATGCCGTGCAGGATTCGGCCCTACCATGCAGGACTTGGCATTGCCCTGCAGAGCAGGAGCAGTTTGCAGCTGCCCAGCAGAGCACTTTGCACTTGGAGCAGGTCACAAGACTCTCATGAACCCAGCAGATGTTTTACTCTGCAGCAAATGAAACCTTTCCAAGCCGAGCTCTCCTGCCACTTAAAGCAACAACAGCAGGAAAACCAAACCCCACTGCAACACAGAAGGCGCATTTCTTGCTCAAAAGGTCCTTTGCAGCTCTTGGGGTGTTGTAAAGGTCCCAAGTGTGTGGCAGAGCCTCGACAGGAGACACGATCCGAAGTGATGCTGTGTTTCTGACCTCAGTGCCAGCAGGGCGCTCAGTGCAGGGAGCTCTATTTATATCCCTAAGAACATCCAGGGATAAATAAAGTAGTGTGAGTCAATGAGAACTGACCACAAAGCTGAGATCTCCCTTCTCCAAGTGTGCGGTGCCCAGAGCCTGCCTCTGCTGTCGGGACAGATCTGTTGGAGAAGCCAGGAAGAGCTGGAACCGACCCGGCTGTGGCACAACCCTCACCGGCCTGGGGAGAGCTGGGGTCTGACACTGCAGTGAGTGCACATGTGGGGAGAAGCTGATGTTATGTTTGTATTTTCACTGGGAGAGAAGCACAGGGTGGCACCGAGCTTGGGATGCCCTTGGTGCTATGTGTGGGATGGAGCCCGGTGGGATGATCCCGGCAAAGCACCGTGCGTGTGATGGGGCAGAGAGCGGCCGTGGCAAGGGCTTGTTCAAGCCCCAATGTGCTCCCAAAGGCTTTTGAGGACATGGAGCTTGTGTTTGCTTCGGGGTAGCGGGAGCAGTGATGCTCAGCAGCCGCACTTGGCTGGGATGCGCGGGGCTGGGGCAAGGAGCCAGGTTTCGGGTGCACTGGGCAATGCAGCCCCTGGAGTTGCTCAGTCGTGGCCTCGGTGCTGGTGGCTTCATTGGCAGGTTCAGACCAGGACAGTCCCAGAAACATTTGCATCCTCCTCTTCCTCCGCATCCTCCTCTGCTCAGGGGGGAGATGGGCTCCGGGACCCAGCCAGGCCCTGGTCAGAGCCATTTCCCTTCTCTTTGGGTGGAAGAGGTGGCTGTTTCTCTTGAACACGAGCAGCCGTGTCTGCCTGCAGCCGGGCGGCACAGGGATGCTGCCTGCAGCACGTGTCAGTGGTTGTTGTCAGGGGTGCGGAGCAGCAGCTTTGCCATCTGTAGCTTCCTCCGGGTCTCCGCCGAACCCCAAATGTCTCTTCATTTCTATGCCAGCCAAGTGAGTGAAATTCCATGGCAAAGAGGAGCCTCATTAATCACCGGCTTTCACCATTCTGCTCACTCCTGGAAAGGAATCTGGGGTCTCGATAATGGCTCCGTTGTCCAGGCATGTGCCTCGAAGACGGATGCACCTGTCTCAGCAGCGAAATAGCTCTGCAGAGAAACACGATCGCCTGAAAACCCCGGGCTCTGCTGACAGCAGCACTCAGATAAGATAATCTTCCTATGCCGCAGCATAGGGGAACAATAGTTGCATTGTAGACCATAGCCACGCTCAGACAAAGGGGTGATTCTTATTCCCCCACCCTCCCTTAATAACTGTGTTTGGTTTGAAACAATCATGGCTTTTGGAGCAAGTTTGGTGCCGGCGCTGAGGAATGAGGCTGAGCCCTGGAGAGGGGCAGAAGCGCCGGGGGCCGTCAGCAGCTCGTCATCCTGCACGCATCCTGCAGCCCCTGCATGGGGATGGCACGGCTCGGGGGGGGTACCTGCACTCATGCCCCATGGGGTACCAGGGCTGCATCAGCCTCGCAGTTCCATTTGAGAGCAGGCAAAGTGGGTACCCGAGTGGGAGCAGGGCACGGTGCAGAGGGTGCGCAGCACCCATGGCTGTGGGTATCCTGTCCCTCCTGCCCTGGCCCCTGTGTTTGCATTGTCCATGGGCAAGGACCATGCACCCGTGGCTCCGCTCGCACCCTCAGCTTTGCACAGGGATATTCAGCTCCCTGGTGATGGGCACATGGAGGATTCCTGGGTGCTCACCTTGATTCCCTCTGCCCTGTTTCAGTGGTTTCTGCTCCTGCATTGGCAGCTCAAGGGCAGCAACTGGGGGCTCAAACAGGAACCGGTAATTTGCCACCCGTGACACCAGTGTCTGTGATGGGATGAGGGGATGGGGGGACACACAGGGGGGCTCAGTGAGGCTGCAGCCTGTGCCCCTGCAGCCCACAGACAATTGTGCCCAGCAGACCACAGCAGGCATTTGGTGCCTGCAGGTTGGGTTTATCCAGGGATGGTTTAGACAGGACACCCACAGGCTCCTCAGCAGCCCCAATGCTCCCTCCGAAGGGGAGCTCTGCTGATGCTCACGGCAGGGGGCATCACCAGTTCACCGTGCCAGGGTGGCCATCACTGCATGGCACCCATGCACCCTGTGCCCTCGCTCCCTTGCAGATGGACCCAGTGCAGAAGGCGGTGATCAGCCACACGTTCGGCGTGCCCGCACCGCTCAAGAAGAAGCAGTTCATCTCCTGCAACATCTGCCACCTGCGCTTCAACTCTGCCGTAAGTGGTACCCAGGGGAGCATCCCATGGTGCGGGCACCGGGCAGGGAGCAGCTCCTCGGGGCTCTGCCCACTGACATCCCCATCCCATGGGCCCAGGTGCTCCCCTGTTTGCCTCACTGGCTCTTTCTGCCCCGTGTCGTTTTGTCCCCTCCTGCCTTGGCCTCAGTGTTTGTGCTTAAGCTGCTTTATCAGCCCCTGCAAGTCATGTCTGGTCCTTGGGAGCTGAATGCAACCCTTGGCTTCCCAGAGCTCTGTTGTGGCAGGTGGTTTGGGTTGTAACTCCCAGCCATTTATTCAAGTAAATCAACCACCTTGTAGAGGGGAGGAAGGAAGCATCCATTGATCCCTGTGGTAATGAACTGAGCACAGCTGATTGTTTGTGGGAGAGCTCATAAAGAGGTTTGAAAGGGAGCTCCCTGCTCAGAGCCAGCAGGAGAGGGATGGGGTTTGCAGGGAGCAGGGCTGGAACAGCAAAAGCTGCCTCTGCATGGGCAGCAGCTCGGAGCCCTTCGCCTGGCCTGGCTTGGCCCTGCTTGTACTGGTGCAAACCCATCTGCTCCCATGAGCATGGCAACAGGTAGGATGGAGGCATGTCCCCCAAGGACCCCCATGCTCCACTTGGGTTCCTGCATGGTGCCAGTGACCCACTTCAGCTGCAGCCCCAGCCCCGTATCTGCTGGAGGCTCATTGTGTTTGCTAATGAGGCCCCATGCTCGGATGAACCTTTCGCTTTCCCTTTCCCATGCACCCAGCGCATCCCTGACACCATTCCCAGCCCTTGGAAAGCCATGGGGGGAGGGAAGGGATGCTTCTTCCCACCCCGCACGGGAAGCCTCAGCTGGCCTCCGAGGACACTGTGCAAATTAATCCATGCTGCTCAGTGGCTCCGGGTTTTAATTCACCTTGGATTTACATCGCACACAGCGCCGAAGCGGGGCTGCTCCGGGGCCAGCGCTGCATTGCCCCCGGCTGCCGAGGACGCCGGTGTTTGGGTGATTTCCTTTTGTGCTCGTTTTTATCGGCTCGGCGCAGGCACGAGCCCATGGACGTGCGCTCCCTGATGCAGCAAAGGAGGCTGTGGCTGCGAATCGCCTGTCAGACACCCGCTGGGCTCCAATGGGAGACACGGCCTCCCCCCCAGCCGACTTTCCTGGTTTATTTTTACAGCCAGCAGTTCCCTGCATGTGTCTGAAGGCATCAATTGTGCCCGGGAGCCGCTTTTAGAAGCGGCTTGACGCATTTCACCGCATCCTTAGCTCTGCCGCGCGATGCGGTGATGCCTCCGCAAAGTGATGCCTCGGCCCCACTGCTTGTGTGCTTACACCGGGTGGAAAACGCCCCTGTGGATGTCACCAGGGGAGGGAGCAATGCATCCCAGCGCCCTGTGTCCGTCTGTGTGTCCTGATGTGTCCGTCTCCTCTCTCCCTCCCAGAACCAGGCAGAAGCCCACTACAAGGGCCACAAGCACGCGCGGAGGCTGAAAGCCATCGAGGCCATGAAGAACAAGCAGAAGGTGGCGGGGGCTGCGGTGGCTGATTTGTCCCCCAGCCCCGAGGGCAGCGGGGAGCCCGGCAGCACGGGTACGTGGGCATTAGTGCGGCACAAATGCCACCGCGAGCGTTGATAAAGGAGCTTTTGTGCTCCGCTGGCATCCCCCGGGGGGACAGCTCATGGGGAAGGGGTGGAAAATACATCCCTGGAGCCTCAGCAGCTCATGGCCCTGGGGGTGCTTCCACCCTGATTTGGTGTCTGTGGGAGGTGTTTTGGATGTTGCAGGAGAGACCATTCCCTGCCTGTGCCCTGATGAGGGCAAAACCCATCTGATGATGGGCTCGCACGTCCCCAAGGCAGGGATGGGGCTGGTGGGAGCCACATTCCCCCTGCACCCAGGGTCCTGTACTGAGCCCGGCTGCCACATAAAACCAGTAACAGGAGAGACCTTGGGAAGAGCCATCCTTGGGAGGGGTGAAGGAGCAGCTGGTGCCTGAGGTGGTTTTGGGGGGACAGGGACGCTCTCTGAAACCCAGAGAACCCATTCGGGCACAGAGCACTTTCCCTTCCTGCCCATGATCCCCCTTCTCCCTTTCCCTCCCCAGCCCAAGCCAACGGGCTGCAGGAGCCGGAGGGGGAGTGCAGCTCCCTGGGGCTGGCACCCGGCACCGAGGAGTCACCATCGGAGCTGCTGGGCAGCGTCGCCCCATTGGGCTCCCCCCCGGCCTCGGAGCTGTCGGAGGCCACCTCGGACACCACGAGTGTGACCTCCCCGGGCGCCGAGGTGCAGGCAGCGGAATCAGGCAGCAGCAGCGGCAGCTCGGCCCCCGAGAGCGAGAGGGAGGGGAAGAAGAGCAAACAGCACCTGTACTGCCCCACGTGCAAGGTGACCGTCAACTCCCTGTCCCAGCTGGAGGCTCACAACACCGGTAAGGGCATCAGGGCCCCCAGCTCCATCCTGACCCCCCATCACCACGCAGCCTGGCAGGGGAACAGCGAGCGTTAATGTTCAATTAGAAAGGGTTAATGAAGGTGCTTGCAAAGGGAAGTGGTGCTGTTTTACCTGTGAGGTGGTGGCTCATGGGGTGAGTCCTAGCAAGGTCAAACGCTCTCTTATTGTTCACAGCTCTTAATTAAAGGCATTTTCAGATACATTTAATCAAGTGATTGGAGGCTGCTTTATATTCCATTGCAGTCTGGCTTTAGGCTGATAGCAGCCGGAGTGCTGGTGCCGCTTCCAGGCCCAGGATAATCCAAAAGCAGTGCTTTGGGCTCGTAGTCAGTTTGAGAAGCCCCTTGGGAATCCAAACACTCTTTAGACCCAGCATCAAGTGATGGCTCCTGGGCTTACAGGGACCCCCTGAAGCTTGGGGATGCTCAGGACCCCCCTGGGGCAGTGGTGAGAGGCAGCAACCCCAATGGGGTCTCTGGTGCCAGCTCCCAGCTCCCCCCTTTCCCCAGAGGATGCTACACAAGGGGGGGCACCACAGTTGTAAAGGGAAGAGCCTCCTCTCGCCCAGTTCACACAAAGTGGGCACCAGTTCCCATGCCCTCCCTGCGGACGGCAGCAGCGCCGAGCACCGGGGTCAGCTCAGGACACGCCATGGCTTAGCTGCAGAAGTGCCCTTTTGCTTTTGTCAGCTCCAGTTACGCATTGAGGAGCTGATCTGGGGAAAAGAACAACCAAAGCAGCAGTTTTCAGGGCTGAGCTGCTCTGCACCCGTCACAGGCACCCGGGCTCCTTGCTTAACGCCTTGAGACATAGAATGAATTAGGAGAGGCTTAAATTACACAGCCCTTTGCTGGCCTCCCAGGACAGGGCGCCCCGTCCATGGCGTGTGGGGATCTCAGGTCCCTCCTTCCCCACTTCCCATCACCCCACTGAGCTATTCCTGGCTCTGCGGCCGGATCCTCTCTGACCTTGGGCGCAGCTCAGATGCTGCAGCACAGTGGGTGACAGCTCCAGCCTGTGCTAACACCCGGGGACAGGCGCCAGGCTCCAGCACACGCTCCACATAGCAGCTTCTCCGAAGGTCTGGCATTGGAGGGGGGTCTCTGGGAAGCAGAGCGTCTCTGGGCTGCCTGCGGAGCGCAGCTGGCTATGGAGCCTGGCAGGGTTTGGGAATGGGCTGCTGCATCCCCGGCACGAGTCCAGGCTCCTCTGCCTGCAAGTGCTGCTGGGGACAGGTTGGGGGGACTGGGGTCCCTCGGGAGGGGGCAGTGCTGTGGGGTGGGGTGGTTGGAGGGCATCTATGGGGCACTCGGGTTTGTTTGCCAGGTCAGGGTTTGCTGAGTGTCCCCTCTGCCACCCAGGCGCCAAGCACAAGTCCATGCTGGAGGGTCACGGCGCCCAGATACGGCGAGGCCGAGGCAAGCTCCTCTCCCGGGCAGGGCACAAGTCCAAGCGGATCGGGAACAAGGGCAGCATCAACATCCAGAACAAGGCGTTTCACTGCCAAGTGTGCGAGATCTACGTCAACTCAGAGACGCAGCTCAAACAGGTGAGGATGCCAGGCCTGGGTGAGCCTTTCCCATGGGAATGTGGGGTGCAGGGTGCAGACCCCAGGGCTCAGGGGTGGGTTCCTGACTGTCCTCTGCAAGGTGATGGGCATCCCCGATGGGTCCCATGCAGTGCCATGGGCCTGCCCTCATCCTGGCTCTGGGTGATCCAGTTGTTTTCCTCTCCCAGCACATGAGCAGCCGGAGGCACAAAGACAGGCTGGCAGGGAAGCCACCCAAGCCCAAGTACAGCCCCTATAACAAGCTGCAGAAGAACGCTGCCCTCGCAGTGAGTATTCTCAAGGTATCTGTCTCCCTGCACTGACCTGCTTGGTTTGCTCTCCGAACCATCGGTTGCCATCGCTTGCAGTAAGGGACACAGGGGCTGCTTTTCCTAAGGCCTCAGTTCCCATGATCGCATCTAAGCTGCTTTCCTTGGGGAGAGTGGGCTGTAGTGGTGAGAAAGGTCTTCAGGAAAAGGAAAGCTTGGGAATACCTTGGGAGTCCTCTGGCAGCAGCACTTGTGATGCTTCCACCCATGTCATGGTTCCTGGCTGGGTGCTGGTACAGCTCAGTTAAACCAAGCCCAAGTGTTTGCTTGCAGAGATGCAGAGCTCAGCAGAAGTTAGGGCACAAGGAAAACACTGACGCAGGGAAGAGCCCAGTATTGTGCAAAGGCCAGGGCAGGTCTCTGAGCCAGCGGGATGGGGCTGGGGACCTTCCCAGGGTCACAACTGGGGCATCCCCGTGTGCTCTGACCCAGGAGCCGCCGAGCCAAAGGGCTGGAGCCGTGGGATGGAGGGAACAAGCTGGGACAGGGATGGGGGCTGCGTTTACTGCAGAGACCGAGCTGAAGGCAGCGGCGGGCGGGGGGTGCCGGGGGTGCCGCAGTCGGACACGAGCTGGAGGCGGCAGCGGGTGCTGCACGTGCCCCTGTGCCGGGAGGACTGCGAGCAGTGGTGGGAGGACTGCAAGGACGCCTTCACCTGCAAGGACAACTGGCACAAGGGCTGGAACTGGACCTCAGGTTGGGGGGGGGCACTGGGGACCCCCTGCCCCATAGCAGGACCCCACATGGGTCACCACCACCCCTCCCAC
>JANHGB010044872.1:0-11672 GCA_026283785.1 Coracopsis vasa
GAGGAACCCTTCTGCCCTCCTTCTAAAGTAATGGGTGATGATGTATACTGTGTTCTGGGTGCGTGATGAGAGCTCCAAACTCCTGTCCTAATAGTTCCCATGTAAAACCAGCACTGCTTCATCAGTTGGAATGCAGGTACAAAAATTCAGGTTTAGGTTAAGTCACCTACTGTCATAGTGTACTTAAGGTTGGTAATTAATGGTGGTTTAAGAGACTTTTTCTCTCAGTGATGTTCTAAACACAATTTTGCAATGTCATTTCCATTTTTTTGCCGATTTTCTTTCAAAAGTTTGTATTCATGCTTCATTAAAAAAAAAATAAAATCTGAATGGTGCCCTCTATAGAATGAAAGTTACAGCTTAAACTATAAAAAATTCCTACTTCTGCATTTGGAAAATAAAAAAAGAAAGAAAGAAGAAAGCGCAGATCACTAGAGAGAAGCACTGAACTTTCTAGGCTCTTTTTATCCTGATGTAAGTCCGCTGAAATAGCGGTGTCAGCCAAAACTAGTTCTTAGTGGAACTGAAGACTCAGATTCAGTCTGCAGGAGTTTTGGGTTTGGTTTTTTTTTTTCACCTCCTAATGTTCTGCATCTTGCGTTGTTTGAATGGAGTCAATGACAAATTTTGCAAGCCTCCTGTTTTCCTGGCTTTGTTCTTTTTTTTTCTTTCTTTCTATTTTAACTTATCCTTCCGGTCTCCTCTGCTGTTTCCAGATGCAACAGAAAGGACATGTGCCTTCCTGCTTTTCTGTTGGTTAATGTAAACTTGAAAAGAGAGCTGAGTTGTTGCACGGGACCCACAGAGCGAGAGGTGGTGGTGAAGTCCACTTACCACTACATGAAGTGGTAATGGAATCTGTGGTCACACAAGAGTGTGGTATCATCTTCAGGTGGATGCTGGGAATGGCTGTGTTGGGCCGTTTCCACAAATTGTGAAATGTTTTGTTTGATTTTTTTGATTGAGATTTTAATTGAGATTAATTTCAATTAATCTATTGAGATTTTATCTGGTTGTCTTGTGTTGTTATCTACAAACCTATCTCCAAATCTCAGGACTGTGGGAGATGCAGCCTTAGTTCTTCAAATGCCAGTAATCCTTTGCCTTTGTTATTATTGCAGAAAACCATGAGGATGTGCACTGTGAAGGGTAAAATCTCTAAGATCAAATAAAAGCCCTTCTGAATTTCCTTCTCTAATAACCATGAGTCATCTTTTTCTTGGATCATGCTGTTTTTCCAATGCATTTTTTCCAGTGCTGTTCAAACTCAATAAACAGCATAAGCATACTGTTTTGTCTACTTATTTTGTGACTTGGGAACCTGACTAATCTTCAGTGAATGAAGAGCTTTGTATGATGAAACTGCATAACAGGAACAGTTTTTTCCCACTTGATG
Source organism: Coracopsis vasa (assembly GCA_026283785.1). NCBI lineage: Eukaryota > Metazoa > Chordata > Aves > Psittaciformes > Psittacidae > Coracopsis > Coracopsis vasa. Next base: position 1,397 of record JANHGB010044872.1, read on the forward strand.
GGAAACAATTTTTGTTCCTTCTCATTGTAGTTGTGACTCCAGCAGAAGCTCTCTTAGAAAATAGTTGAGACGTGCAGGAAAATATCCATTTTGTATTATATGCGTAACTGCTTTTAAATTACCTATTTCTGGTACTATAAGATAAGGTAAATAGAAAGTAGAACATGTATCAAGTGTATTATTATTGAAAGGATACAATAATCTTCTGTGATATACTCAGTTTTGTAGTCTTGCACCCTACACATGCTAAATCTCAAAGTTAATATTTTGAGATCTGGTCATAGAATCATACAGTTTTGATCACGTTCTCAAAATCTATCTGCAGTCTGAACTCTAAGTGTGCATTCTGAAATGATGTTTTCCCAAAGACAATTTCACTTATAAGCATTCTAATATGATAAAGAAAGGCCTAGTGTGAGTTTGGAGAGAAACAAGGTGAACTGATTTGCTGAAAATTGCTCTGGAAGTTACTGTAAATACAATGTAAAAGTTGTGCAATTCTTGGAACTTTCAGTGATCCTTGTCAGCAGATTATTTTTGATAAAAAAAGAAGCTACTACACTAAAACTTTTAATAAAAAAAAAGTGTATTTTTATGTGAAAATGTATCAGTCTTATAATTACTCCTTGCTACTCATCTTTTCTTAGGTACTACAAGCCCATGTATAAAGGAAGCATAGCTGATGTCACAGTGTGAAGGACTGCTGTCAATGTGTTTTACCAAGTGAAATGGGAGAGAATTTACCAGTGTTGTCCTGTTCTTCCCTTTTTTAAATGCATTGGTGGGGGGCACATATAACATGCTCTGTCTTGCTGGGGCACAGAAAACTTCTGGTTAGCCAAATTCCACACTGACATGCAGTGACAGGAGTTCACCACTAGATCTGTCGGTCTTCTTACTCAGAACTGATCTTGACCTGATTTCTCTGTGCAATCAATTCATATAAAACCAGATGCCAAAAATGTGTATTAACTGTGAATTAAATTCTTATCAAAATGGATTACCCCAGTTTGTGGTGAAACAAACAGCCCATGTCTCTTGTTCCAAAAAACATACCATCTGGCTGATAAAGCTGATTATCCAGAAGTGTTACTAAAAATGTCTGCATGTCTACAGAGGAGCAAATAATTGGTCTTAGCAAGAAAAAAAAAATCCTGCTGTTATTTCTGAAAATTATGCTGATTGATATGGTGATTTGTTGTCCCAGAATGCCTGAAGATGAGGAGTTTGGTGGGGGGAGGGAGGTTGTTTATGGGGTGGTATGCCTTCTTCTATAGGTACGAGAAGAGCTGCGTTATGACCCTTGTGTGTGCTCTGTACTTTCAGTCCTCTTGCATTCCAGCAATGCTAACTTTTATAACCATAAAACATAATTATCCTTAAGACATTCCTGATACCGCTGTGGGAGCAATTCTGAAGCAAAATGGCTATAATATAGCTAGATGAAGAACTTGGATGGTTTCTCTTAAAATTGCAGGGCAGGTCATGTTCAAAAAAGAATTAAATATTAAATGAGGGGGGAAAATACACTGGAGCAGAGCCCAGATTCAAAAAGTAAATTGTTGAAGACTATAACCTGGTTTCCTCAATGAGTATTAATCCAAATTGTGTATAGCAGATACAGCGGTGAGTAATAGTAGTTAAGCTAAGGATCAGGAGTCCAATTTCCTTCACATCTTTCTAGGAAATATAAGACCTAGTGTTGCGTAGCAACAGTCAAAGGTATAGCAATATTTGCACTTCGAAATGTTTAGTACTTTGGGAAGCATTAGATGGCTGATGAGATAGGTAGTAAGGAAATGGCATTATTAGGACATTCATTTAAATTCAGTCTTGGCTGTAGTGGCTAAAAGACCATTAACATTTGAATAACTAGCTAGAGGTCTGCAAAATGAGTTACTGGTCTCAGCCCAGTTTTCAGAGCACCCATATTCACATTTCAGAAACTATTGCTGTGATTGGCAGTGCTGTTGGTGTGCTCAAAAGGCAAAGCAGATACAAGTAGCTGTGGAGGCAGCCACAGAGCTCCCTGCTTCAGAGTGCTTCTGGCTCATCGCAGAGGACTCCCTGCTCTAGTCTTACTGCCAAAAGAGGATTTGCAACTCTTCTTAGCTTAGGACTTTTCTCTACAGCTGTGTGGCAAACTTGAAAGCACATTATTTAAATTTCATAGGATCCTGATATTTTCTTTGCATTTTGTGTTAACTGTGTTTTGAGTAAAAATGCTTTCTATTCCTTTTTTAATCATCTGAGATGTTTCTAAATTACTTTGTGTAATTTTCTCAGAATCAAATTTGAGTTCCCCTTGAAAAGGTAAGAGTTCTCCAGAATTCTGCAGTCTCTGTGGTATCAGTTTTCACAATCAGGAGGTCTCTGTTGTTCTCACCTGGCACACCTGGAAATAGTTGGTCTTAAAATGAGGAGAGCCTCAGATGAAGCAGAGGAGTGAAGCTGCTGGAACCCCATGACAATGATTTAGAGTGCCTTAAATGTGATTTGGTAGTGCTCTTCTGACATTAGCTGTTTATTGCTGAAAATTTAGCAGGCTCTTGTCAGAACAGCTCGTCAGATGCTCAGTATTTCTTTGAGTGCATGCTGTAGCTGGGCTTGGGGATCTCTGTGGTAAAGGAACTATGAGCAAAAAGCATAAAATCTGGCAGCTAACAGCATATGACAATCATAGGACTATTTGCTAGACTTTTTGTAAATGTCTAGTTTTACCTTAATTTACTAGTATTTAGTGTGCTTTAAAGGAAGTCTGTGTAGTAGATGATCTCTGGTGTAAATCAAATACAATTGAAAAGTGTGAAGGGTCTCCAGGATGTCCTTTACCACATACAGCTCTCTCTTGGTGCCAGTGCTGACTCTTCATTTTCTTAACTGCCTAAAGTAAGGTTGGTAATGAGCTCCATAAGAACATTTATAACAAGAGAGAGGTCCAGACATAAGACCTACTGATCTTTAAATAATCACCTAAGGAAGTATTCTGTCATTGACTCCAGTTCATTGCTTTAATATTGGAGACCTCGAGACATACCTGAATTAAATAAATGACAGATTTACAAGACATCTTAAACTCTTTCCGTTTGTAAAAATGCATCTTTGAATCTTTGAAACTTTTTAAAAGTTGTAGCCATTTCTGGATAAAAAAAGATTTTACCAAGATCTTTTAAAAGATTTTTTAAAGATTTTTTTTAAAAAAGACCTTTTCTTAAAAAGATTTTTTTTTTACTAAATCTTTTAAAAAATTTAACTATTCTACTTCTGTTACTTTTTCCTAAAGTTGAGAAATTATGCCTATGCCACTTGACGGTTAAAGTAGTAGCAGGGGTGAGTAAAAGTATTTATTAGTGAGGTCACTAATATTAGCAAAGTAAATAAAAGAAAGAAAATCCACTGGACACTCATTATGAGACTAATTCTTGTGTAATTTGAAGTCTTTGGTAGAAAACTAGTCACTGTTTCTGAGCTCATCTGTATTATCTGAGCACTATGCCAGCAGGTGTAGAAGTTTGAAGATTTCTGCCTGCTCATATGCAAATATGAAGAGTAACAGTCCTTACTAAAATCTGGGAGCACAGCAGATCCAAAATAGTTTACGGACTGTACCACCTTGAATATAGTCCCATGTATTTTCTCTGTTTTCTCTATGTACTGCACAAACAATGTGTTCGCACATATTTAACAATTATTTTTAAAATTGGTGGATTTAAAATTAACATCTATCTGAAAAGCTCATTTTTCTATCAATAAATTGCTGCTATTTTAAAAGATAGCTCATTTTTTTCACCTCGTAAGAGTCCAACAACACTTAAAAATCCTCTTTCCCCTGAATATTCGATTTTTCTCACATTTTTAAAATCATGCAGGCACACATTAAATGGCGTTTTCTGCCAATGCATGAGAGAGAACATGGGGCTGGGAGGCGTGGATTGTGAGTGGAAGCAGGTGGTGTCTATAGTTTTTGTTTCCACAGGGAATTCTGCAATAGCCTGTTCTAAAATACATGAATGATTGTGAACTTACTCGTATTTAGTGATACCTGGAACCTGAACAATTTACCATGCATTCTTAAGTACCTTATTTTTTTCTCAAAGCTTCTAATGTGTTTGTGTTTGGGTTTTTTTTCTTCTGACTGTAAAACTTTTTATGCTGCATAGTTTTAAATATGCTTTTGTCTATTAAATGTGAGAAAAGGCAGTTTTCAGCAGTGATTTTTTTGTTTTAGAGGGAAGTGATGCCTAAAAAAATTCTATAAAATGTTGGAAATTATCTGCCATATAAAGCACATGTGCTTTTTCTTGAAGGGGGAAATTTGAGTTTAATCCAAGAGATTGTGGAATTTCTATTACCTTAGTGACACTTGTACCTACAACAAAATGGTTAATTGTGATCTGCTTTTAAATCTTGGGATCTGTTTCAGTTTTCCTTTTATTTTAGGACAATATGAGTACATCTTATTACGTGTCTGTGGTTTTGTTCAAAATATATTAGGCTCTGCACCTCTTTGGCTTTAGTGGGAATTTTGCATGCCCACACTATCTGGAAATCTAGTCGTGTTCAGATAGATTCCTAACTACAGTTTTGATTTAAGTACTTATTTTAGGCACCTTTGGGCCTGACTTCTAAGTAAACTAGATCCAAAAATAAACTGCATATTCTGTATGCGAGTGCAGTATCTTATATGTAAAGCAGGTAAGTTGGTGCACAAATTACTTTTTTAACCTTGGCTGAAGAAATTTGCTAGTGCTTCTTGACCTTTACAATAAAAAGTTAGGAATGTATGCAAAAACTTGAAGAGATTCATAGAACACTTTGGGTTTTGGCTGCTGCTGTACTTCAGTTGTGTTTGCATAAAGTGCCCTAACTTTGAATTAATTTTTGAATGAAGTTATTTTTAGGTAATATTTTTAGGTTTTATTAATTTTTGCCTTTTTCAATCAATTTTGTAGCAGCTAGAGTTCTTGTTTGCCCAGTGTATACCAGGTCTGATCTCATGCCTATATGTACGTATATATGTTTATAAACTTACTTTTTATACGTAGCTCAACTTAACTTTTATATAAGTAAACTTAAATTCTGTTGCTTGGAAGGAGAATTTGGTTATGCATCAATGTATCTGTAGGTGGCTTTCCCATATGGGATTAGTACTTAAATATGTAAGTCTAGGTTTCTGAGTTTACGTAGTGAAAGGAAGATATTTTCACTGGAATGAACTACTGCTGGAAAACAAACAAACCAAGCTTCCCTCCGCTTCTTAGTGCATTAAGCCTATTTGTGAGCTTAAGCATAGAAATAATGTTTTCCTTTTTTATTTGATACATTCTAAAAAAATAGGGTAAAAGTGGTAATAGGTATCCTTTTTTTCATTTTGCTTGAGTTTTCATATGATTCTCACAGAAAAGAAAGACTGTTTCTTTTGCTTTGAAATACGTGCTCATATTTTCGAAGGATTCTACATTAAATGTACATATATCAGATAAAAAGTACATTTAATCTGTTTGATTACATACAAGATTCATATGAATGAAGTCCTACTCTCAGAAAGCTCAGAAGATAAAATAAGGCTCTTTTTGGTGTACAATTTCTATTAGTAGTTAGTGCCGTTTGAAGTGTTTGGAGCTATACGACTTCACGTGAATGATGTGAACCCCCTAAAAAAATGGAACAGGGGTCAAGTGAACTAATGCAAGAGTTTTGTGACTAGTGACCAGTTCTGGGTACATTAGTGGTCATTGGTGACTTCATAGAGGCTAGCGCTGTTTGAGCGACATTTGAGGTATGGCCAGTATTTTAGGGCCACACACTGTAAAAACAGAAGGATGTTTTTGGATATTGTATTTCCATTGTGAGTGTAGGTAACAAGGGAGAAGGATTTTTAGTTTCATGCGTATGAAGTAGCCTGTACAAAACACACTGATGAAGGTGTTAAAACATATTCTGAAATATTCTTGATACATCTTTTGATGCCTCATATCATTAGATATTTCTTGAACTATTGAAATATGGACAGGCTTTTCATGAGAGAGGTTTTGGACCAAAAATAAACACTCATGAGCTCTCAGCTGTGTTTCTCAGCATAGGTCTTTCTGCGTTCTTGAAGAACTACCTTCCACCAATTCAGCAACTGCAACTCTGGGGTTTGTGTGTATATACATATGTACATGTGAGGCTGTTACTGTGAAGGTTTAGCTAGGATTGTGCTTCTAGGAACATCTTCCTCAAAATGAGGTGGATGTTTTCAGCTCTATGCTGTATGTGGTTTTTGGCCTTGCCCTTCTCTAAAGGACCACTCACTTTGAAGTCTACAGGATTCTACATTTTGTTCTGCCAGTTCCTCAGGGGTGCAAAAGCAGATAAAGTAGCATGTGAAGCTACTCCATGCTGATCTGGATCCATACTGCCCTTCAACAGCTGGGTTGTGCTCTTTCTCCAGTGCTGCAGAGATCAGAGATAGCATTTTGGATCTGCATGAGAGCAAAATTTCTCCATGAACCAAACCTGTTTCCAAAGTCGTGCCTGGATCTGTGCTCATCAGAGCATGGTGCCACCTGCAGTGTGGGCTCCTGTGTCTAGATCTCCTTCTGATATAGGTTTACATGAATGTGAATGAGAAGGAGGTGTTGATATTTTGGAGTCCTTGAGCATTATAAGGAGCTTACAGAAAGATGCAAAGTCTTTGAGGACCTTCCAGGGCCCAGTCCTGTTGTGAAACCCCAGGAAAGGGCTTCCCTGTGTGAATTGGTGGGACTTTTTTATTGGGGTTTGATGTTACGTGGGACTTGGCAGGCAATTGACAGCGCACACCAGAAAGCTGAAAAATCCTCAGCCTAAAATCCTGAGGCAAGCGGTAGGCAGGGTGTCAAACTGACTGACTGATGAAAGGAAATGAGTAGGTGCCTGTTTCCAAACAGCAGTGCTGTAAAAATGGCAGCACGCGGGGGAGTCAGACACTGAGAGGATAAAGGGCTGTAAGTGGAAAAATTGGCATATGGTGAGAAACAGAGATATATTAAAAAAACATAGAGGAAGGAGCTTCCTGCTCTTGGGGAGGTGCTGGGAAAAGTTGGCACCAATAGAAGGGAGATGGTGGTGAGGAGGGTGGATGGGCCCTTGTGGATCCAGGCATGCTGCAGTTCTTTGGTCTGAATATGCTGACATTTAGAGGCTGCACACCTAATCTTGTGATGTTTGTATTTCCTCTAATCCTGTCCTTCAACATGATGTTCTTCATCTTTTGGCTCTAAGTCATGCCTCTATAGGTCCTTGCTATAGCTTTCCTTCTGACTGCAGCTGGCTGCAAAGTAGTGCTTCGGCTGGATCACCCTGGCTGGTGTACTCTGCTTAACTTGCTCTTGCTTCCTCGCTTCAGCTGTTTTCTGCTTGGCATAGTGCTTCCTGTCTCCCCAAGTGTGACTGCACAGATGCTGATTTTGGGCAGATTTTCTGCCTGATCATCCTGGTTTTCAAACCAGAAAATGAAAAAAAATAAAAAAGAAAAGGGGGGGGAGTAGGAATATTGTTGGTAAAATGACTCAGTTGTCAGCCGTAAAACTGATATCTCCCTTTCAAAGCGAATTCCTGTTTCTGTAGACAACATCAGAACAAAGCTGCTGTGTGAACATAGGCAGGACTTATCCACCCACTGAAGAAGTGGGGTAGAAGCAGCTCATGTGGTGCAGAGGCTGATGGCTTTGTCACTGCTCTGACCTTGGCTGTCAGTGACTGACTTCAAATGAGTATTGTGTTACCAGATGTTGCAAATAATTAACTTTATATAGCAAACTTCTTGTGGGATTCATAGGAACATCTGTATTATTTAAGAGCACTGTGAGGGCAGAAGGGGGTACAAGAATGGCAGAGGGAGATGGTGTGTGTGATCCAGGATGTGCTAATGACTTGAATGAAACTGCTTGCTAGCTCCTTACGTTGATCAAAAACTTCCATCGTTGCGCACCTCTGGAGTGCTCTATGAGACTTCCTTCTTTTATACTTCAAGTTGGAATTTGGTGAACAAGTAACCATATCACACAACCTGAGAGCATCTGAAACTTTCAGCACTCTCTTCACATGCTTTGAAAAAAGAGTCGGTAAAAGCTTATGAAGATGGATCTTGTGGAAGCATAGTTAGGCCAAGCATGAGGTACCATAGGGTTGAGCAACCTTTCCATCCCAAGCAAAGGATTTAACTTTTCAAAGCATAAAAACAACAAGCTTGAATCTGGAAAGACACTGATCAGTTGACATGTTTGTGCTTAGTTTTCTGATATCAATACTCTAATTCAAAGCCAGTGGAAATATGTATATTGATATGTGAATGCAGTGTTTGATTCTGTTTAAAGATGGGTTGGAAAAATTTTCATAGAATCACAGAATGGCTTGGGTTGGAAGGGATCTTGAAGATCGTCTAATTCCAACCCCCTGCCATGGGCAGGGACACCTTCCACTAGACCAGGTTGATCAAAGCCCCATCCAACCTGGCCTTGAACACTTCCAGGAATAGGGCTTGCACAACTTTCTGGATTAGAAAAGACCCTGTATTCTTTAATATTCTAAGTAGAGGTGCTTGAACAGCTTGGGAGGAAGGGAGATCCTGTGGGTGGCTTTTTTATTTGTGTTTTGCTTTTACAGTGAGAGATTGATGGTGGAGATGGAGCTCAGGGCTGTGTTTGGAGGAACTGCTCATGGTCATGGGCCAGGGAGGCAGAATACCAGGGCAATTTCTGTTGGCAGCTCTAGAGCAGCTGTTTGTGTCAGCGTAAACAGAGGTGGTTATATTCACACCCAGCAATGTCCTGAGAAGCACTGGACTGTGCCTTCCATTGGATAGTATTTCCATGGAGAAAGGTAAAGGATGAGCCATTTCAAATGAGATTTAGCACCAAGTAATGTCTTTCAGACCACTTAATTTGCAGATGAAGGGCCAGCTGCTGTCTCTAGTATGAAACTGAGTTTCTGCTGACGCTGTCTGCCGTTGTGATCACAGAACAAATTGCTCCATTTACTAACCCAGAAATGTCTACCTGGTGCTGAAGTATTGTCTTTTCCTGTTTCTTTAATCCTTTGAGTAGCTGAGTTGACTGCTGAGAACAAGAGCAGAACACATCCTACACTGGAGGGCCAAGGATCCACCACTGATAATTGTTTCCATCACTTTCCACACAGAACAATTGCTTTCCTTCGGGATGTTGTTTGCCTCTGACTTGAAAATCATTAGATTTCCCATTTAGAGACATTTTCGCTCATCCCAGTGTACGTGCTTGTCTTTTTTAATGGTCTGTATTACATGCACTGAGTGCTTTTTTAATTTTTTCTATTTCCAGATTTTTTGAGTACTATTTTAAGTGCTCCCTTCAGAGCTGTATGTAAGCACGTGGCTTTAGCACTTGATCTTTTTCTGACATCCAGTAGTTTTTGCTGTGGTAGTAGTTTTACTGGGTAAGTACTGAGTACACAGTCATTGTGTTTCCTTATTTCAGCCAAACTAGGAGCACTTCTGTCACTGTTGCAAGTATGCATGTGCATGCTCTTCTTTAAGATGAATGCATTATTTTAATGAATGTTGCTTTCCTCAGTAGTAGCTTGATGAGATAAAATGTATTTTAACTCACCCAAGGTCATATTTATCTTTCTTGAAACTGTTACTCTAATAATCACAGAATTGTATGAAGTCATTTAAAACTTTACTATTTGTATTTACGCTGCTGAAAAGGCTTTTTACCTCATGATTATCCACAGTTTCTTTGTGTGAATGGGGAAGCACATTTGTGACAGTGGTTTTCCATCTTGTTGTTGAGAGTATATGTAAGACTGGTTACTGCCCTGTCTTTCCACGTATCTGAACCATGATTATGATAGTTGTTATTCTAGGAAGGAATATAGTAAATTTGAAGTTACTTGGACCATTTCTGTCAGGTTTTTTGTTCCCTTTTCCTTAAGATTTCTGGATAGCTTAAATGTTGGGGCAAACACCCTGTCACAGCATTTTTCCAGTAAAGTGTCTGGACTTTATTTATGTGGGTGGGTGACCCTGGCTGGGTGCCAGGTGCCCACCAAAGCTGCTCTATCACTGCCCTTCCTCAGCTGGACAGGTGAGAGAAAATAGCATGAAAGGCTCATGGGTTGAGATAAGGACAGGGAGAGATCACTCAGCGATTACCATCATGGGCAAAACAGACCTGTGGTAAAAGTACAATTTAATTTATTACTGATCAGAGTGGAGTAATGAGCAGCGAACCCAAATTTGCTTCTCAAGGAAGGAACACCTATCTCCACC
>JANHGB010044872.1:12704-24455 GCA_026283785.1 Coracopsis vasa
TCGTTCTCCACATTCTTAACTATGTTATCCCAGAGGTACGACCACCACTGCTGATGGGATCAGCCCTGGCCAGCAGTGGGTGCATCTTGGAGCCGTTTGCTCTATCAGACATGGGGGAAGCTTCTAGAAGCTTCTCACAGAAGCCAGCCCTGTTGCCCTCAGTCTCCCCAAAACCTTGCCATGCAAACCCAATACACTTTAAAAACACAGAACTGTGACAGCTTGATTAATGAGAGACAATAAATAACATTTTTTTATATATATATCCTAGGAGAGTTGATTAGTTCTTTTTTTTTAAAAAATTGATACTTGTCATTATTTGGCCTGTACTAAAGGTTCCTATTTATGAAGTTACATCACCAGCAAGTACCAGGACATCTGCACATGCTGATGGTAATTTCTGAAGGTGTGTAAATTGGAAACCACTCAGCTGTTACCAGCATAAGTCTGTCTGGCATGTCACTCACACAGTTTCCGAGATACAAGCACTAGGAGGGTACAGATTAGCTTGGAACTTCATTTGAAAATAAATATTCTGTGTCAACTGAAGTGTTTGTTTTTTAGCCCAGTGTAAAAAGGAGAATTTAGTTATAGGGGATTATCAACAGGGGCACTTGAACATGTTCACTATTTAAATTAAGATTTTATTTACTGGTATTGTTTGTTCAGTGTCCTTGCACAGATCCCTTGCAAGAACTAGTAAGCAAAAACAATGTTTATTAGGATTCAGTTCTGCATGTAATATCCTGCATTTACTGAAGGAAGTCCAGTAGAGACAGCCAGTCTGTTTTTAGGAGTAAATTTTATTCACCTATTCATTTTTGCAAATTTATTCACATACTCATTTTTGTAAATTAAGGACATTTTACAATGTCTGTGCAGGTAAATTGCTGTCCATTAAATAATGCGAGGTTTTCTTCTATCCTGTTTTCTCATGCATTATATGCTTTTCTGTTTGCACTGGAAATACCTTTGTTCCACATGGCATGTTCCACCCTCGATTACAACAAAATAACTTCTTCCAGGTACAGGTTCTAAGCTTGTGCTTGCTCCCCTCCACATTTGGATCTTTTCCAAGAAAAGTTATTTTAGAAGCGTGGCTCTATGACTTTGCTGCTGGACTTCAATGGGGCAGAGGGGGAAAGGCAGGCTTCTAGTGCTATGCAAAAGGCTTCTACAAGGTCCTCCAGGATGAGCAGAGAATCAACTGTAATCTATCAGGAAAACAATAAGCAAACTGAGTAACATCCTGCTGTGAAATAATTCAGTCTGAGTCCCTCCAAAAATTACTGACATACTTATTAGAAGTTCAGTTTTGGGGCTAAGTACATGTTGTTGAGTCAGTGTAAACCTGTTAAGAACAGTTAATTACTCCTAATGTTTTCTGCAACCTTACAAGATCTATCCAGCGCTGTGTAATTTAGTTGTCATAATTGTGTTAAATTTGTTGACATTATCTGTCATAAGGCTTTTCAGTGATCAGAGAGATAAGTAGCATTTTGCTAACAAACTTTTGAACCTTTGCTAAGACAAGATGTGCAAAAAATACTAAAAAGGTAGAGACAAATTTATGAGTTGGTAGGCACCTGCAGTCTAATATAGGAGCCTGATAGGAAAACACCCTGCAAGTAAGAGCAGTAAATTCAAAACCTGAATTCTAGCCAAATGACTGAAGGCACCCTGGGAACAGAAAGTGTAAATATTAGTAATTTTCTTTTTTTAAAGGTTAACTTTACTTGGAACATGAATAGTTGATAAGCGTGCAAGAGACCTGTGGCGTAGTTGGTGAGATGCCTGTGTAACGGGTCATGAAACCTGAGCTGGAAACTGGTGGGAATTTGAGAATATTGTTGGGATAATATCTTTAGCTGTTGATCTGCGTTAAGAAGGATGAATTTGATTTTCCCTATAATAAAGACTAGAGTAGTAAATCCTGGGCAGCCTTTTGCTATTTGGTGAGGAAGGAGAGGTGCAGGAGAGCCACCTTCAACATGTTCCACTAAAAAAAAGAGACCTCTTGTAGAATTGCAGCTCTTTAAATAGTTGTCTCTGCACAGAGAGTTAATTTATCCTCTCTTTCCCTAATGCTGTAAACTCCATTTGTATTTACTTTTGTGGCATGTTCCATTGCATGCATGTGAGAACTGGAACTCCAGAGGTGCCACTTCTGCTCTCAGCTGGCTCTGCATAGTCTTGATGCATCCTGGTGATGGAGTGCTTTCCATGCTCCTGAAGAGCAACTGCAAGAGACCTCTATCACTTGTAGTCAGTAGCGTGACTTCCAGGATGACTTCCTGGGGTGTTATAGGAAATCTGAGAGGAAACAGTGGACTTTTCATTTCACTCAGGTTTGTCCCTGCTGGGAGCCCATTTCTGGCTCCTTGGCTGGTGGAGAAGAGCTGGGGCTCCCCTCAACGTGTAGCCACTGTTGTGTAGAGCTGTATTTCTTTGTTATGGTGAGTACAACTCGGAGTAAGAGAAACTCCTACCCATATGATGCATGAAAGATTTTTTTAGACCATTTAATTGGTTTAATGTTTAACGGAATCTCTCTCTTGGTCTTCCAGAAATAAGCATCTTCTATCATAGTAATTTTGTAGAAGATCATGTATAGGACCACAGAAATGTAATTTTTTCTCAGGTAACAGGAAAAGTTTGAAGTCTCAAGCAGTTTGAAAGCTGTCAGCTGAAATACTGCTCAGAGGTGAAGGAGAAATTTGGTTGTAGAAATCATCTCGGGGGAATCACCAGTCTGTGTGTCTTGGATTATTAGTTTCTTATTCTCCTGCTCTCTTTCAGCTACGCCCTGCCTTATGCATGGCTTTTTTATTGACTCTGGTTGTTGTGCTCTCCCATCCCACATTGTGTTTTGCTTATTATTATTGCAGTGCTTTGTTAACTAACACATCAGATGTGATAGAAATAAAACAAAAGGACTGGGAAAGAGAAGGCTGCCAGGAGGCATGCGATGCAGATCAGGCTTTCTTTTAAACAAGCCCCAGAATAAAGCTTATAGGCCAAACTTCTCCTAGGTTGGACTCCTTTTTAGTGTGATTAAGTGAAGATTACTATTTTCTAAAAGCAGAACTGGAGCAAATTGATACTGTCAAACAATTCAAACTTCCTTATTCTCATATTCTTCTGTCTCCTAAAATATTATTTTTATGCCTTGAGTAAATAACTGAGACAGTCTGTCTCAGTTGAAGGTCAGGATGTGGCTCATTCTTTGCTGAAATACAGTAATAGTAACTGCAAAACAGCTCTCTAATGAAAGCAGGTACCAAAGAAGATAATTTACCTCAGAAGCATCCCATCCTGGGTTTCCTGGAGAAATTCTGCCATTCCCATCTGTCTGCTCAAAAGCCTGATTTTTTGCAGTCTTCTCTGAAACAACATCAGTCAACTTCAGGTGTCAGGAAAATGAGCTCAAACTCTGAGGGAGCTCATTCTAGGGCTCTCTGGCCTTCATTGCCACTCTTCTGTACCGTGGTGAGCTGGACTAAATGCCTCCACTTAGCTGCTGTAGTGGAAAACCACCAGTGTCCTAGCTGGTTGCAAAGTTAATAGGTTGGAACAATTTGTTTCAGGAAGGTAACAGGCAGCAAGTGCCCTGGTGTTTGAGTATATCCCAGTGGTTTTTCTTGATTTGCCACGAATTCCGAGGTTTGAGCTTGGAGGTGCCAGGGTTCACATTGTACCAGTAATGCCTGTGGGTACAAGCAATTACGATCTTCTTGTTTAATGATGGGTGGAGAGCAGTAACTTGTTGCTATTCTTTAATCATCCAGAATTGGAGAATCCAACCAGACTTTGATATCACTGAGATAGAAAATAAAATGATAGCTACCATTTGTCCTGGGGCCTTTTAAGAGGTTCAGCCAAATCCTCTGGCAGCTTCCCCAAGCTGATTGAGATGTGGGTTTGGGTAAGTAATGAGGCCATTAAAACAGCTGGCTCTAGTAAATAGGCTTGGATTGAGTTCTCGCAAGTTAAAATGAATGGAAAGTACACACATGCATGTAAGTAAGGTTTTGGTTTTGGAAAGAACACACTACATTAATCAGATTCCTTAGTTTATCTAAGTTTGTTGTGCTGTGCTGCTTGAATATAGAAGTCTCATCCGTCATGTGTGTCTGTCTGTGTCCTTCCCCCATGCCCCTGCTTAGAAATAGTACATATCTGGAATGCATATCTGAAGCCAAGCGAGGCATTTTGGAGAACAAAGCATTGTATTTGAGTGACATTTTAAAATAGAAATGGAAAAGAACATCTATAAAAAAATAATATTGGGGGGTAGCTTTGTAGTAAGAATGCCAAGGGCAAAAACTGTAAGTGCTTGTAATATGGAACTTGGCAAATAAATTAAAAGGAGCTAAATATGGTGCTGGAGATAAACAGGGTACTGTGCTTGCTTAGTGAGTTGTTCTTTGTCTAATTGTCATAGTTGTCATAGTGCCGTGGCACCCTCAAGGCTTACCCGGGCATCAGCAAGACATATCACGTTGTGAGATACAGCTTAGCGTTAACTCAGACTGGAAATTGGTCCTGTAGGCTACACCTGGACTAGTAAGCAGGACCAGGGCATATGTGTGAGCACCACATGTGGCTCAGTATGGCCTGGAACCACCAGCACTGGCCCCTGCAACTGGCTAGTTGTTCCCAGTCACCAAGAGGTCAACCTATTTGGGAGATAAAGGTGCTAGATCTGTGAGTGCAAGGCTCCACTGGCTTCAGACAGGTGGGTCCTGCCCCAAACTAGTTCAGAGAGAAAGGACTTAGTGTGGAGCTGCTGCCCTGCTCCACAGGCTGGCATAATACACTTAAATGCTCCAGAATAATGTTGAACAAGTCTGCTGTTGTTTCCTTTCTGTGTCAGCCGTATTCCTCTGGATATATTTTCTTTTGATGTACCAAGAATTTTATTAGCATTAATTGATTTTAGGTGTTTATATCTTCTCATAACATACTGCGAGAAGTCTGTAGCATAATATTTTCAGGTAATTAAATCTTTTATAGATTTATACATCAGATTTAAACCCCTCCTGATTTTTAATACTTGTGTCTACAGCTCTATTTATTCTGCTCCCTAGTCTCTTACACTTCTCTTCACCATGTTGTACCAAGCTGCATTACATCTCTTGGCTGTCGTGAATCTCCAATGTATCATGTAATCACTGTAATAATCTCTTTTGTTCTCAGTGTCCTTTAATTCTTATCTGAAAATCAATTCACTCAGGAGTCCCCTGCCCTCTAATGCTGCTTATGTGCCAGTTCAGAGTTTGTTCTGGATTGGAGGTTGTCATCTGCTTTTGCTGCAGCCATGGTGCCAGAGTCTGGCCCTAAAAGATGCAGTTTCCACTAAAAGCAGGTCATAGGTTACCCTCTGAGGTCATCTTACTTCTCATTTTTTTAATACATGACTTTTTTAAAAATAGAAATGCATCTACTTCTGTTTTTTTACAGGCAAACCACTACGTATTTTTAGGGATAATTGTGATTAACTGAAGCTAAAGATCCAGGCAGAGTTGACCCTGTAGCTAGAATAGTGAGAAGTTTGTTGTAATTGATGTCCCTACAGAGGGCAGCAAGAGTCAGGGACACAGGAACATAGAAGAATCACTTTAGAGGGCTGTATATTGGCTTTGATAGAAGTAAGGACAAGTTAAACTTGATATATGGTATAGAATACCACAGAGAAGGGTAAAAATAGTGGTTGCTGTTCCCGAATTTCCCTATTAGCACACTTTGTAACAGAACTGGCAGCTGTAAAGCCACTTGTGGGTGGCTTTTTAGGATGCTCCTCTTGTAGCCAGTGCCTAACAACTGCATGCCGCAATCCCGTGCAGCAGGAGAGAGGTGGGTTTGGTACTGTCATGGGCTCTCAGGGGTGACTGTATTACATCAGCCCCTCCTGAGGTAGATATGGATGATGCCTGTAGTAACTGCAAACCCAGTTTATTATGAAATACCTTTTTTCCTCTGCCTCTCCTTTCTTCCCCCTTCTTTGAAAGTTACTTGTGAAAGTTAATAGTGATCTGTGAGAGCACTATGCAAACTCTTCCCACAAGGCTTCTGTTGAAGTGGGATGAGCAAGTAACTTTTATTTTTTTCTTAGCTACCTGTTTTACGATAGTTAATTCTAAAAACATATAAAATCACAAACTCTAGACAGTTGTTAAGAGCTCCTGATAAAGTAATTCTGTGGATTTGCTGCCAGATAACCTGGCTACATAAGTATCACTGTCTTGTAAATGAATGTTTAAAAATACAGCTCAATGACCTCTTCATTTGAGTCTGTAACTGACTTGCTTGGCATTGAGCTATAAAGTAATAATGAAATACCCTCAAATATAGCTCCCAAGTAATTCTGAAATATGAAGCTGTTATCAGATTCCCAAGGAAGTGCTTGTAAAGGCTGGACACCTCACTGGAGAAACTGCAGGGGAAAAAATAACCATCTGAGGAAGGAGAAAACAGAGCTCAGGGCACTCAAGAGCAAGAGAGTTGAGAAACCAAAGGAAATAAAGAGAAAAGGAAGAGCTCCACCCAAAAAGAAATAAAGCCAAAGAACAAGAGCAGTAACAGGAGAGGAATACCATGAAAATGACTTTCTTAACCACTCTTCCATAGAAAGAAGAGGTGAATTAGTTTAATTGCAAGGAAGTATTTCCTAACAGTCATAAAAGAGTTGGAAAGGCTGCTCTATTCGCATCATGAGTATACGGTAATGATATTTTTATGTGGTTTTATAATAGCAAATAGCCAAATGCTTACGTAATTCACACTTACACTGAATTCAGTGCTTCCTGTGCTTTCAAGTTTGGAAGGTATAACTGCAATTTGTTACTCTTCAGAAGTAATATAATGCATTATCAGTCTTACGTAGTAGTCTATCAATCACCCTAATTTTGTTTCACATTTTCAATGTGGTAAAATAAGAATATTCAGTCCTTGATTTTTTTAAGTTATATTTTCTTTCATCACATTTAAGCTTTATTTACTTGAACTATTTTTTTTTCTACTTCTGACCTTTTTTGCCCTTTTTTCCTTACATAACCATCATTTTTGTTTGTGGAGTGGGGAAGAAGTAGTTTTTAAATAAGTGTGCTTGTTCCAACATTAGTTTTATATTGTATTTTTACTTGTATTACACAAGTCACTTGAATTCACCAGATTTTCTTTAAACTTTGTTGCAGTCTTTACGAGATAATTGTTCTTTTTTTATCTTAAATGGTAATGAATATCCTAGCTGCCAAGCTTTGGAAAGAAATTTCAAAGTATGCATGTCCTTCTCACAGCGCACTCTCTCCTATTTTTCCATTTGCTTTCAGTTTTTTTTCTTGTTTGATAGAGTTCTGACTCTTCCCTTTATTTTCTTCCTTTCTTTCCTGGTCCTTTTAATTGGTGATCGCTGGCTGTCTCAAAACCAATCCTATCTTCTGACTGTCTTTTCATTCCCAGGTGGTTACCTGTTCCTTTTCCGTTTCCTTGTGAATTTATTTTTTATATCTGGAATATAGGAGGTACTAAATTACTTGCTTTCTGGAAGAACTGAGAAATTGGGTTTCTTGAATGGTGAGATGTCTGTGAAGTTGTGGGCTAGTCTCTTATGAGAGAATGGAAGCACAGTATGTCTATACACTTCACTTTTCATGGAAAAAACCCACTTTGTTGCCCATCCATGGGCAGGAAGGGAATCTGGAGTCAGCAAGTCAGTCTAGTTGAATGGGAGCTTCCTGTAGCAACAACTTTCAGAGTGAGCTATCCTTGTAACTGCGCGCCATTCAGAAGTTGGCCGTAAGAGGTGAAGCCAAATTTAAAAACCATAAAAATCCCCTGATCATTCCCAGCTATACCTGTTTTACTTTGTCTGTTTGCGAGGAGAGCTTTCTTAGGGTCATGCCAGAAGGTGCCCAAGTCCCTTCTGGTCCACTGGTCCTGCCTGCTCCCTTCCCTCTTGCCCCAGAATTCATGTTTCAGCCGTGCCCCATGTGGACTTTTAAGTTTCTTCCTGTGTTGTTGAACATGCTCAGTAGTATTTTGTCGTGTGGTATTTTGAGCCACTTTAAATTTATTCAGTTGTTTCTGATTATTAGTCAGTAGGGAATAAATCTGTTTCTGCTTTAGATCATGTGTGCTTGCTTCGAATTTTTTCAGCAATGTATAGGCTTGACATGCTATTTGGCATTGAAAATTGCCTAAAAATGTCAGTAGGATTTAATGGCTGTTGTGTCTTAATGGCTTCTATTTTACTATGTGCCTAGGTTAAAAATAAGTGAGGATTATGATTTTTCTCTTTTTATTTATTACTATTTATTCCACACAGTGCAAATTCATTCAGTGATCCAGGAGTCAAGCTGAGCTGATTCCTTCTCACTCAATAACGCAAACTTTTCTGAAGGAATTATGTTTTAATTAGCAATTGTATCATACCTGGGTCTTGTCAGGTCCCCAGTGGTAACCGTGTAGATCGTCTGAGACTAATTTGTACAAAAGAATAAGTGCTGAAATATGTGTAGCGGTTCTGATAATTAATTTCCTCACCCCTTCCCCAGTTTATGCTGTCAGGGCTCTGAGGACGCGGATGAAGCATTGTGCTGTGCTGTGCTGACACAGCTGAGGGCCAGAGAAAGCTGAGTTTGTCACATTGGGTCCTCGGTGGAAGGTTCCTGAGTAAGAAGCTGTCTTTTCATAGTCACAGTTTCAAAACAGAATAGCACTTCAGATGTGGGCTGAAACGGGGCTGACCAAACCCTAGGGGTTTTTTGCATTCACTTGGACTTCCTAGTTTTTTCTCTCTCTTTTTAAAAGACAGAGAAAGTAAAAGAGAGACTTGTCACTTTTCTTTTTCTCTCATTTTTTTTCTGGGATGACTGTTTTTTTTTTTTTTTTTTTTTCTTTTCTAGTTGCAGTAATAAACCAGTATTCTTAATTTTTAAGGTAATTCACTGCATAATAGGATTTCAGAGTTGCTGCTTCTTCTCTCCCAGAAAAACTAGTGTGCATACGTCCTAGGTTCAATTAATGCTTTGTAAGGTATGTGTTTTGGTTTTCCTATAAACTGATTCTCTCTATTGGAAGGGAAGAGAAACACAACTGAAACTCGGGGAAATACTATTGACAGAATGTATATTTATTAATAATTTAAATAGTTACATGTCCTACATATCCCACACCATCTAGTGGAAACTTTTTGCATTGGCAGCGTTAGGTCAAAGACTTGAAGGAATCCAGAGATTTGAGAGTATGAGTCTGTGGAGATTGTGAATCTGCTTTCCCTCAGCTGCTATATATAAAATGCCACACAGATTAATGATGAAATTTTATTCCACCTCCTTAAAAAACGCTTATGATGGCTCATAATTCCAGAAGAGGGAACCTACTGATGAATATTTACCATTAACATTAGACAGAACCTCGTTGAAGCCTCATGGACAAATATAAACGGGAAAAGATAGAGATTGGGAGAGGGGCCAGGCAGAAGGTTAGAGCCTGTGGTCTTTAAAACCCTGTGAATTTTGGGTGGTTGTTGACCATGCTGTATCTTCTGATATCCTGTGCTGATTCCTACAAAGTATTCAATCAGTTTTTATTACACCAGAGGAATGCTGACTTGTGTATACAGCAGTAGTCTTGTAGATTGGCTTACTGCTGTGTGGCAATCTGTGGCTAAGACTCAAGTGTAATAACTCAGGACAGCTGGCAATACGCGGCGTGTTGTTGTCTCACAGAAATACTTAGGGGAATCTTATTTCATTGGGAATATTAAATCAGGTGATTTTAATGAAACTGTGGCTGGATTTCTGGCTCGAAATGATAGCTAAGTACTTTTCAGTATGTAGGCTTCTTGACTAGATGTGGATTTTATGTGAGGAGTCATATTGTTTACTCCATAGGCAGAGAGCACAAACTGAGGGTTGTTTCATTACATCATTTAGTAGGTTATCCTGCCACAGGGATAGCTATAATGATATGATTAGAAAGAAATTCACATTTTCTTATGTAATAATGGAATTTTTGTTTGTTAACCAAAAAAAAAAGGAATTAACATTCTGAATTTTGTGAAGCATTTCTGATATGCTTTTCACCTGTAAAGGTGTTTTTTTTCAGTCTGTGTTGCTGTTGGATTTTATAAGATGGGCTGCTTACTGTAAAGCCTGAAAACACTTTGTTCCCTCCCCATCCTCCTGAAATTTGGGGCAAAAGTTAGAGTATAGTTTAACTTTAAATTTTTTCTGAAAATTTCATTTTCTTATAAGCAGTGTGTGGAGACAAGAAATATAATATATTCCACTTGTGGAAAAAAGGAGAATGACTGAATCTGGACTGCTCTACTTTATGCATTACAGGAGATGCAGGATCAGCACTTGATGGCTGTAGATCAGTGACAGCCTTATTCATGCTGTTCTCTTAGCACTATAGTTTCTCTTCATGTATCTTCAGCTTTTCCATTAATGTACATTTTATTCCTCCAAAAGTATTAAAGTAAGTGTATAGAGTTGCCTGTGGTCTGAAGAATAGCTTAGGTATCTGTTGCTGATTTGACATACAGCTTTATTCCTTTTGATGACAGTATATGTGCATTTTATTAGCTAATCATTAAGCAAGAATGTTCTGTATGACCACAAGTGAATTTTTGCCAAATAAAAAGGATATAGATCAATATCTCCATTCCCTGACAAATGCCAGAAATACAAAAAGAGCTGACTGAGCTGAAATGAAGGAATTGTCCTGCTTGCACACAGTGTGTAGCTGCAGCATTTTCTCTCTTGCTCCATGCCAAAACAGGACCCTGCTGGAAATGCACAATGCGATGACCTCAGTGTTCTGGCTTGAGAAGACATGTAGCTCCTTGAGGCATTTGGAGGTTACTGTGTCAAATCACTCTCCTGTTCTGTCACCAGGCAGGTGTCCCCCATCACAACAGGTTTGTCAAGCCCTACCATTATATCCAACATTCGTGTGCGGTCCTGCCTTCTGGCTGCGTGTACATCTGCAAGGAAATACCTGTGTATTTGTGCTTATACTTCAGAAATCTTTGCTTGCACGTGGGACGTGTTCTTAGGACAGGATTTCTGGGCTGGGTTAGTAGTTTGGGGTTTATTTGGCCAGTCTCTGATTCAAGCATAGAGCCTCTGGCCAGCAGCAATGGAGACCATTTACTTCTGGCTTTAGGAGGTTACCTCTTTTTTGAATAATCATTTTGTCATCTTCTTGGATGTAATCATTGCAAACTTATACAGACAGTGGTACTTAGTAGCAATTGCAAAGGTAGTAATGATAGCTGATAGCTTTATGCAGAGAAAAAGCGAGGAACAGTGGAATTTAGACTGAGTTTAAGACTAGATGGTATAATCTAGGAATTACTGATTTTTTTCAAATTTACTTACTGCTTTGGAATGTGGATTATGGTTTATCTTTTAACATCTCCTGAGCATTTTAACTTAAGAAATTCCCACTACTGGTAATGTTCTTCACTAGTGATGCCTTTGGTTCTTCTTCCTGACTGTTGTAGCTCAGACTTGTAGCATTTTGTAGGTCCTGGGTTTGGCATAAAGTGTTTGGGGTTGTGCATGTGCTTCGAGTTCAGTGTGTAAGTAGACGGTTTGTGACCTCTTGGCTGGACGTGTAGGCTGCTTGGGATGGACCTGATAGTCTCTTTTAATGTCAGGGTATGGTCATATTGGACTCCACACTACAGAGTGGCTTTGTTGTTAAGTCTGTACTTTATATACCTGTGTGTGTAGTTAA
>JANHGB010044872.1:24555-35959 GCA_026283785.1 Coracopsis vasa
GTCTGAACTTTATCTACCTGTGTGTGTAGTTCAGAGAAAGATGAACCTACCTTTATATAGCTCTATATTAAGGTTTTTTATATGGCTAGCATGAAGGTGACCCATGTGGAGAAAACCAAGAAAAGAAAACCATTAATTCAACAGTAAAGGTGTTAACTATTTCCAAACTATGAAATATAATTTACTGAGCAGGGTTTTTGTACTGTCTTTGGGTTTAAAAAGCTGTTTTAATAAACTCTAAGCCAAGAATATGTCTGATGGCCAAGGGGTACTGACTTGTGGGGTCTGCATATTAGTGTCTGCCAGCACATATTAGAGGGTGCAACTTTCAGATACTGGGGGAGAAGACACTGGCTTGCAGGAATGGCAGTCGCTAGAAAGTAATTGCTAAAATTGAGACCTGCCTGAAGTGGTGGAAGCTGCAATAAGCATAATCTACTGGACATACGCAGAGATGTGTTTCCAAGTGGTATGCACTACTGGTAGAGAAATAACGGTGAGGACTCCCACACGTGTAGATGTTACAGTAATTTGTATCCATCCTCAAATTCGGATTTTGTTTTGGAGAAGAGTCCTTTCTGCTCTGAACAGCTCGAGCTGAGAATGGAAGGACAAATATGAAAAATAAAGTCATAATTACAAGTTGTTTTTTCTCCAAATAACAACTGTTGTCTGTTCCCTTAACAGTAGCAGAATTCATTTGTGGAAAACAAACCCAGCTGTAACCCAGAGTCTGTGTATAGAGAATAGCTTGAAGAAAAGAAAGAGTTTTAGACGAGGAAGGAATCTTGTGCAGACTGGGTGCAGCAGAAAATCTGCAGGACACTGTGATAAAAACAGATGTTAGGATTGAGGGATGTGGGAACAACAAGGGGATAGAAACTTGCACTTATACTGTGACATCCTTCTGATTTCTGAAATGGAAAAAATAGTTTTACTCCTTTTCTTTTCTCTATAAACTAGAGGATTTTGAGTCCTGTAACCAGGAGAAAGAAAAACCTTGACTGTAGGTTTCAAATATTTTTGCTTAAAAATAAAAATAAATAAATTAAAAAAATAACACCCCCCCCCCCAATTTATATATATGTGTGTGTATATATAAAAAAATTCACCTGGCAGCATTTCTGTGGGCTACCTTTTCTTTCTTCAAATAAGAGTTGTACTTCCAAGAGAGTTTTCTGGTTTTCCATGCATTTTCTGCACAGAATTTTCTGAAGAAAATCAGTGTTGGGGAAAATGTGCTAACCACAGCCATCAAAATGCAGCAGCTTGGTGGATATGAAGCCGCCTGTACTTTGATTTACGTACCTGAACTTGTACTCTGGTGTGGAATTGTCACCTTCTGGAGAGTTCAGGACTTAGTGGGGTAAGAGCACAGGGGAGGGAGGTTCTTTTTCATGTTTCTTCCTGTTAGAGCTTAGTTCCTGAGAATTATTAATCTAATTTCTTACAAAATAATAGTGTTTATCCCATGGGTTTTCTAAGCATGGCTTATTTTTCCTCTGATAACGTCGACAACAGACCTGCAATTTAGTATTTGTAAAGCTGAGCTAAGCTGTGTTTTGCTGTGTACTACCTATTTCTTCTGTCACAAAACAGAGATGAAGATCTGTTTCTTTTTTGAAGAACTTGGTAGTACCAGTAAATGGAGCTTTTTTTCTGACTTGCATCAAAATCTCAGCAAACTGAGAGGCTTGCTTCTGCCTCCCTCAAATCACTGTCACACAAACCCAAGCGTAAACACTTTTACATTTACAAACATTTTGTAGCAGCATTCATAAAAACATGGCTTTTCCCACCTGATGCAACCACCTGCCATTCCCCATTGAAGGCTAAATTAATCTCTGTTTTGCATATTGTGATGTCTTGGAGTCTGTTGTGAGCATCTGCAGAATGGAAAAGGTCTATCAAAACATAGAGCAGTTTGGTCCCAAAGGGTCAGAGCTTTCCGCTTCCAGCACGTTCTGGTAATGCGTTCGTCAAGGTTGGCTGTGGCTCCGCATCCGAGACCGCAGGCAGTAAGTTGGGCTGTGCTCTGGGAATTTTAATCTGGTGTTAGATGGTTCCTGTTTAAAAGTTACATTCTTCAGCGTTTATTAGTCCCTTCTGAGCATGTAATAATAAGCTCATGCTTAGCTTTTATTGGGCACCTCTTGCTATACATTTAAAATTACTTAATTTCTAAAATTGCCCCCTGAATTTGAAACCGAGAGTGGTGCTTTCATGTGGCGATGCTAATTTCTAGCAGAGCTCTGGCCACTGGCCTGCGATTCCCTTGGCTGCAGCATCTGTGCGTTGAATTCTGAAACATCCAAGTTGGGGGTTCCCAGTACCTTAGGGACTGCTACTGGCCTAGAGAGCTTTGAAAAGTTCCATTTGGCTGTCTCCAAATGGGCAAAGCCTTGTGAGACCTGCATGTTCTGACAAAGTGAGATTTGTTTACAATATGGATATTCATGGAAGAGTTGTTTTGTTCAATAGGTTCTTTTGTTTCATAATAAATTGCAGTTAAAACGTCAGTGTTTAATGATGAAAGAGGAGAGAGTTTGAGGAAGAAATTCAGAAGCATGAAGTCCTTCTGAAGGTGAGTATCTATCTGGATGTCCCTGTTAATAGCACATTTTAGACTGATTTCCAAATTCAATATATGTTACCTCGAAACATATCACGCCTTTCTGCCACTTCAGGGAATACACAAATTGTGAATCTGTAGATACTGATTTATAGGGAATGAGTCTTGTGCATTTGTTATACAACCTTGGTGTCTCACACATTCATCTAGGGAGAGAAAAGCAATTGACTTCTCATTTCCTGTGTTTCACATTCTTTTATGAAGCAGAAAGAAGCTTGTGATGAACTGTTACAACATCTTGTTTAATGCATATATAAAATCATTATGCTGAAAGTTTAGCCCAGTAAATGTTTCAAGGATGGTTAGCTACAAGTTGTGTTGGCATCAGTCGGTAGTTCTGTGACACACAGAAATACTTTTGACCTCAACAATGGGCATAAGAACTTTACCATTATTTTAACTTCCTGGGCTTTTTTACCAGGTTCAGTAATTGTCTGGGAGCTGATCAGTCTGTGCAAGACCAGTAACGAGCAAAAAGTGTAAGCTGGATTGCTTTTCTGGAGAGAGCTATTTTTACATGCAGGTATGCCTGTTCCTCAGCTTGCTCAGATTAGATTACTTGCTGGATAGCTCTGGTTTTGCAAAACAAATTTGTGGGAGGTCAAGATGGGTGAAAGTGATATACTGTAAGTAGGGAGTGAAGGTGATTTATGCTGTCTGTTGTCTCCACGTGGCAGCTTAGGTTGTGCCTGGTGACTCCACTGCCTGTAATAGCTGGAGGCTCTACATGTATTCTTTGAAGGATCATTTCTCCTATTTTTATTTTCACATGCTTCATCTGCGGGAGAGGCACAGAAGAAAAGATTCCCGAGTTAATATATTGCATGGATATCTGAAAAGAAATCCTTTGCTGTAAAGCCTGTTCCGTTGTTGTACTATTCCTTTCACCCTGACTTGGATGAGCTCTCCAGTGGATGGGCTGGACAATGCCTCCTGCATTGGACTCTGCAGGGAAGGTTACGGAACAAGTCTCCATTTGGGAATTTCTCCAGTGCTCAGGAGAGAGGGCTCTGAGCAGCTCTGTAGCTGGGAAGCTGTTCTGGTGCTTGAGCTAAATGCAAGGGGGCTTATTTCTCTCACTAATTTCTCTGCTTGTCAGTAATTATTTACCTGTGGCTTTCAGTGCTGGCCAGTGTTAATTATTTTTTGTGCTGGAGCTTCATGTCAGTGATTGTCAATGCTTTCCTCACTGAGTACTTTCCAGCAGCCTTTAACAGTTATAGTTTATTTATTTTTTCTTCTTTCCATTCATTTAGTAATTCAAGCTAATAAATAAATAGATAAATACAGTTAATCAACTTCTAGATCATCATTAATATTTAAGAATATTTACATGGAAGATAGAAATATAGATCCCTCTACCAACGGGAAAGAAATTGATTGAGCTCCTGCTGTGAAACAGATAACTGGGGAGAAAAATGTTAAAGCTTACTAGTCATGTTAATTAGGTCAAAAAATCCTCCTGTAGTGCATTAAACTATCTGTTACCTTCTAAATAGAATTGAATATGAAAATGTTGAAGAATAGGTAACATTAGAATCTTCTACTATACAGATGGCTAAGAAAAACCATTGGATGTAGAAACCCAGTTTGGACAAATTTCATTTAATCTGTAGTTTTATGAAAAGAAGTCATACTACTGTGGTAGTTATAATGCAAATAATTGTGGATTTCTGTCTCAAGAGGATATTTTAGTCTATTTCGTGAGCCTTAATATTTTGTTTCTAGGTTTGTAATTTTTTAATGGCATTACAGAACTGCATTAATATTTAATCAATGTCCACTTTGAATCAACAACGTGTTTTAATGGAAAAATCATTCTACAACACAAATGAAAAAAAACCCCTAAATTTCATAATTTGATTTTCAGAACCAAACAGTTAACTCTTGAATGATGTTAGCTATAGCTAGTTTTGACATGTAGTCAAGAAGAGTAACCTGTCTTAAGGAGCAAAAGCTGTCAAAGCATGAAGTGTAGAAATGCCTAATTTGTCTTACTACCAGGTGTCTCTATTACTCAATCTGTCTTCTACTGAATATGATGCATTATCACTAAATTTATAGGAATAGTATTTCTTTTATTCCTATTGTTTACCTCTGGTTTGTTAAGTTAAATGTGCCAGAAGTAATCTTACGTAAAGAAAAAAATGTGGCTGTCTAGGGCTAGAATCCCTATTTCATTTTCCATTTTATTTACTATGTTTTGTTATTTATGTTTCTTACAATCAGAAAAGAGAATTTAAAACGGGTTTCTGCACTGCACCTAGAGAACTAATGTTAATTCTTGCTTTATCTTAGATTTTATTGACATCAATAGGTCTAAAAGTGTGGCGAAGGATGTGTTTCAGCTTTACAAATCAAACATGGCCATGGAATTTATAGATTAAAATTATACTGATGCTTTTCGGAGCTAGATGGGATCTTGGATGTTAATTTGGTTTGTGACTGACTGGAATCCAGCTCAGTCTTCTGTTTTGACATGCTGCAAAGTTATAGAAGCTTCTTTTTCATCAAAATTAGCCAATAAACACAGGAGACAGATTTCTTGAATTGGAGATTGTCATGTGCTTGTTGCCAGCTTTTGGAGAAGAACAGATATTACTCATGCAGGATTTCTGTGTTTATGGACTTCATGACACCACTACATAGAAACCCCACAGCATAGGTCATCTGCTTGGCTCCAGCTCTGAGCAGTTTTTCCAGGACATCACCAGCCCCTGCTTGCTGTGAAGAGGACCAGAGGACCTCCATACCAGCCACCCAGAGGCATCCCTGGGAGCTGGCTTCACACAAAGTCAGAACCCACTCAGAAAAATCAGTGCTAATCCTTGTCTGAAGAGAATGCTCTTCTGGGAGCTAGAGCAAGTCTTTCAAATAGGGCTCCATACGAGATGAAATATGCCCTTGAATATATTTCTTCTGTTACCTTGATTGACCTCTGTTGGCATAGTCATCCTGTGGCATATTCAGGCTATACATAAGTAGAGAAAGTTCAAGTGTTTGATGGTTGTGCACTGCCTTGAAAGCATAAATAGCCAAAAGTGTGGATGAGGGTGGATGCTGCATAATCACACTGATGTAACCAACAAACAGACAAGAACACCTGTAACTGGAGATGTCTTTCAAAGCAGTATTTTAATTTCTATAAGCATTTTAACTCCAAATTATCTCTTGATTGTAATTTTCAGTAATTTTACAGATCTTTATGTTGAATGGCCAGACTCTCTCCCAGGTACAGGGAGTCTGTCCAACAGCTGTGGTTCATCCTGTTATTTTCAAATAAATACACAAATTCAGTCAAAAGCAGAAGCAGGATCCAGTTTTCTTTCTTCTTTCTTTTTAATGTTCAGTACGATATGTTAAACAAGCAATCCCCATTTTTATCAGTTTGTGAAGAAGATAAAAAAGAAGGCAAAATAACCCTGCTGAGCTACTTGTACTACATAAAAACATCCAGTTCCCTTTGCTGCCCAGATGTTCAAAGTAATTCTGCACTGCATTTTCAAGGAGGGGAAGAAAAAGTCCCCAGTATATAACTTTCTTGTGGTTGCAGATTTCTTCCCCTTACTGAAACAGTGAGACATGTAATTAATGTGGCAAAATGGTTTTTTTCTTCTTTTTTTTTTTTTTTCATTTCTGAAATGTGTTACAATAATCATGTAAAATTTAGTGGAGGTAGAATGTTAGAAAGATTAAGCATACAATAAGGGAGAAGAGCCTTTTGGAAGAAGGTGTTATGAAATTAATGATAGAACATTTTGAGAAGATTCAAAAGAGGCAATTAAAAATATTTGTACATATTAAAATTTGTACTTTTTTGTACATATTAAATGTAAATTAATATTTGTACATATTAAAATGGGCAATGACTTTGTTAGTTGTGGAAAATATACGGTGGAAAGATAATGCCAAAAAAAATAATATAAAAGCATTTTACCCCCATTCATATTAAGCACCCAAATAACTAGGAAGACTCTTCAAGAGCCCCGAAGGATTGCTGTAGATAAGATTTTAAACCTTGCTTAGCCCTATCCCTGAACACTTGTCGGGATAATGACACAGTTTAGGAAACTGCCTCAGGACATGTTAGGAAATTACAGGCATTCAGTTGCAAACTAAGCTGTTAAAAACGATTTTAACATGTCAAGTGCTTGAACACTTAGGCACCCACAACTTTGTTAAGTGGGTGTAGTGTAGGCTAAGGAAAAGAAGTGGTGTTTTATCCAGTTAGGGGCAAGGAGGTGGAAGAGAAGATGCTAATTGTTTAGAACTTGAATTTAAAAAGAAATAAATACTTCGGGGGCTGCCATGAGTATTTCCTATAGAATCCTGGAAGTTTTCTTCAGAAACAGCCCTGTGATTTCTTTTGGGATATTCCAGTTGGCTTTTACTTTTCTTAGCAAATTATACCTGCCAAAATTGTCAGACAGTTACACTGTTCACAGTATGTATCTGGGCAGAGGAAAACTGTTCACTCGTCCTTCCCTGAAGCAGAAACTTAGAGTAGGTGTACACAAAATGTCCATTTTATTGTGTTTGTCAACCACTGCAGCTTTTGCTGCTGAAAAAGAGATGTTGTGTTCATGATTGACTGAAATTACTTACAAATGGATGAATGATGGTTTAATAAATTTTTAATGTAGGAATATTTGCTAACAGAAATATAATTATGAATTAGAATCTTAATCAAATTATGCTGAGTGTATTTTGTGTTCTCATAATTCATGGCTAACTGCTAGTTAAAGAAGGGGAGAGCACCACTGGTAGCTGTTTTGGAAAGCAGAGAAATGATATTTAAGAGATGGCACTGAACTTAAAGGTAATTGTTTTTAGAAAAACAGCTGAAACTGAACATTAACCCTCTTCCTGTATCTGAGTTTTGTTGTCTATTTTGAGTTTGTAATAATGGTTTTTTTATGAGATAGATAGCTGTGTGTTAGTGTATATTTTTTCCATACCAAAATATATCACTGTTAGTAGAGGAAAGCGTGCATAAAGTCCAGTTTACTGTATAAAAGAGCCAAACCCATTTAAAAAAAAAAAGGGAAAAAAAAGAAAAAGAGGAAAACTACATCAATTCAAGTGATCCCTGAAGTCTAACTTTTGAATATTCAAGCAGACTGGATATTATGAAGAGCTGTCAGTACTTCACAGCTATGGATGCCAAAGCAATTATGTTTGCAAACCTTGAGATGCATCAGCCTGGTGTTTTACTCTCTTACTTGGGAGCAGGGAAGCAATTTGGCTGAATATTCAGGTAATTAATGTTGAATTTAGCTCCAACTTTTGAATTTTAAGGAGTTCATAAAACTGTAACTAGATATAAATGAACTTCCTGGCACTTTTGAAAGAATCCTACTTTCTGAATCAGGTATTAACTTCCAATCAGGAAAAGTTGGACTTTAAAATGTGGGTTGAGATAAGAACAGGGCTCTGACAGTTCTGTCCCCGCCTGAGCTGGGAGCCATTGTGAGGCATGAAGTTCTGGAACTTCAGCCCCAATGTCTTGGTGACAGTACCTTGGAGCTTGCAGCTGAGGGAAAAGTGAGTGGTAGCACCCAGTGAAGATGATGTGGGAGATGGAAGTTTTCTGACCTATATTAATTCTGCTCCTTCCTCTGCCCTCCTTTGGTAAGAAGCTGCTTCTTCAATACTGACATGGGCTGTTTCAGTTAAAGTTTTGTAGGAGCATCCCATTTGTTGGCCTCTTTTATCCTTCAGAAAGTGGGATCAGCTGCCAGGGTGGATTTGGACTGGATCTCCCTGGAGAGGCGAGGTGCAACGCATAACTGAGGGAGGGAATTTGTGTTCAGTCGTGCCAAAAATGCTTCTAGTATTTTATTTTGAGAAGGCAAGTGAAGGTTTGTAAAGGTTCACAGCTCCCAGAACCTAGATGGAAATGTCACAACATGACAGAAGGCGTACATCTAAGGTCAATGCTTTGTTATGACTGAATTTCGAAGCCCTACTGCAGGCAGCAGAGAGGCCGGGTCTTTAGGGAAAGGTTAAAGTATTTGTGTAGGCAGAATTTTAGGTGAAAAACCAATATGTGAATTGGTACTCTGGCTTTACTGATAAGTGATGTGAGTGGTGAGGTCATATGAAGGTGTCTTAATCAATTCCCTAGTTATAAATTGCGTTCTTATTTTTTTCAGTGTGATGGTGAACTGATGTCTGGGAACAATGAAAAAATATGTACTGTGACATTAAAAATTGAATTCATTTGATGGTTAACTTCCAGTCAGTTGCAGCAAGGAGCTATTGAATCATTACAGAAGATAAAGATCTTGTCTGAATGGTTATTGCTCTCTAAATTTTAGATTCTGTGTTATTAAAATGATGCTCACCTCCCATGCAGGTTTTTAAGTTGGAAACACTTGAAGGCTTCATTCAACACCTGCTCACCTAACATTTATCTTATGAATGATTGTATGGCAAGAAAAAACTTTGCTAAGCCTGCTCAGGAGTTCGTTGTCAATAGAGGCTGCCTTAGATGCTGTGTAGCAGACTGAGTGTGAGTAGGTTAAGTAGAGGTTGACAGAAAGCAGCTTAATTCAAGTGTCACCTCTGATTTCCACTGAAACGGGAAGGCTGTAAATGGGAGTAATTTGCATGTGCAGGAGTTGGGGAGAGCAGAAGGAAGAACATTTACTGCGCTCAGACAAGTCCTCACACTCATTTTCTTCCCCTTTGAGTCTCCCATGACATGATTAGCATCAACGGAGGTGAAACATTTAAGATAGTCACACAGAGCAATTTTTGTGTCTGCCTTGAGACATACTGCCAAGAAGGTCAGCGTATCTCGGGAGGAATGGTGGGACAGGTGAGACTTCCACAGGATCACCCAGTGGTACTGGTAGGCAAAGTCACCTCGTGTGCCTTCAACACCTCAAGGTTTGGGAATGTGCCCAAAACCAGAAAGGGGGGTTTGTCTTGAGTAGCATTCCTGAAGTATAATCTTGATACGTGGGTTAAAATTGCCTTATATCCTGTAAGGATTTCCTTGTATTTCCTTTCACATTTCCTTGTATTGGCTTTTGAGAGTGTAAGTTAGATTTTAATGTATTAGTGCTAAAGGCTTGTTAGGTGGTAAGTAGGTCTATGTCTAAGGAATTAAGTGTCATTTGATTGCAGAGCTTACTAGTATTAAACACATGTTTTATGCTTTAGCTATTCTGGAGTTTAAATACAGATGTTCTTAGAAATCATTTCAAGTCCTCTTATTTCTGATAGTTATTTCTCTTCTTGTCATTTGGACAGATCTGAGTGACTGTGACATTTTCACAGCAAAGACTAATCGCACACATTGCTTTTAGGTGTGTGTAGTCCCTGGGGCAAATGTGGGTGGGTTTTTTTGTTTGTTTTGTTTTCTTTTTTTTGCCTGTTTTTTGTTGTTGTTGTTGTTTTGATTTTGTTTTCTGGTCACAGAACTAAACCAGTGCAGCGCAAGTCTTAATAAGCCTTGCAGGGGCCACTGCCTGTTCTGATCCTCTCTCATAGCTGGTTCCTCAAGTAACTGAAAAAGGTGATGATCCTTATATGTGGAACAGAGAAGGTATTTCTGCTTTTCTACTCAGCCTTGCAAATCACTTAGCAGGAATTAGTGAAACATTCCAGCACAGAGAAGCTATTCATAATTTTTGAGGGATGAAGGTTTACACAGTTCAGGCTTACATTGTCTTAACATGCTATACAACTCTGGTGAAAGTGGAGACAAATGACCATTTATTTATTGTTCTGCTTTTTCCATTATCCCATGGCCAAAGCAAACCACAGGCTCTTGTGGCCAATATGGTATTTCCTCAGTATTAGAGCTGTAAGTCCCAGGCAAACTTTTTCGTGGATATGAAATGATCTTCTAAGATGCCCAAGTGAGTTGTTCTATTTGGTTGATTTTTTTTTTCCCTTTTAATCTCATTAGAAGCTTTTTGTTTGAAAGTGGGGCACACAAAGCTGAAATAAACCATGCATTGGTACTAGATTTGGACTTCATGGAGTTAGAAGCTGGTATGTTTGAGTTTTGAAAGGATGGAGAAAATGCCAAACAAGTTTTAATTACAGGTTTTGAAAGAAGTACCCTAAAAATGTAACAAAAAATTTGGACAAATTTTTGAGAAGGGTGGAAGGGTGCTAGTCAGGACTTGGGGGTGTTGGTTGATGAGAAGCTCAACATGAACTGGAAGTGCTCGCTTGCAGCCCAGAAAGCCAACCACATCCTGGGCTGCAACAAAAGCAGCATGACCAGCAGCAGGTCGAAGGAGGTGATCCTGCCCCTCTACTCTGCTCTTATGAGACCTCGCTTGGAGTCTTGCATTCAGCTCTGAGACCCCAACACAAGAGGGATGAGGACCTGTTGGAGTGAGTCCAGAGGAGGCCACAAAGGTGATCAGAGGGCTGAAGCACCTCTTGTATGAAGACAGGCTGAGAGAGCCGGGCTTATTCAGCCTGGAGAAGAGAAATCTCGAGGGGGGGACCATATAACAGTCTTCCAGTATGTGAAGGGGCCTACAAGAAATCTGGAGAGCAACTTTTTACAAGGGCATGTAGTGATAGGACAAGAGGAATGGCTTTAAGCTGACAGAGGGGAGATTTAGGTTAGCTATTAGGAAAAAGTTCTTCACTATGAGGGTGGTAAGGCACCGGCACAGGTTGCCCAGAGAAGCTGTGGCTGCTCATCCCTGGCAGTGTTCAGTTGCTCTGACCACAGCAAACTTCTGTCATCCCTATCAGTCACTACACTGCAAAGTGCAGTATCCCATCAATAACTGCAGA
>JANHGB010044872.1:37375-79884 GCA_026283785.1 Coracopsis vasa
CTCTGACCACAGCAAACTTCTGTCATCCCTATCAGTCACTACACTGCAAAGTGCAGTATCCCATCAATAACTGCAGACGTTCTTCCTGGGTGGTTGTGTTTTCAATTTCTCTGTGTTCTCAGTCTATTTTGTGTGCAAAAAAAGAGCAAGGATGAGGATTTCGGTCAGTGCAGCTGTGGATCAGGGTAGCATCCTGGTGTGGTAGAGGTCAGGAGAAGTTTCCACATTTTGCTGTACTCAGTAAGGTAGGAACTGAGTTCAAAAACTCCTTAGTTTTTGAAACTGAATTAGTGATCCAAGGGATAGTATTGTTGAGCTAAAAAGTTGTCTTCACAGTTGTCTTATCCTGACTTGTACTAATTAAAATCTGTGTATTAACCAAGCCTCATTATAAACAATGAAGATCAAGAGATGGGATTTTTTTTTTATAATCATTATTGAAGGAGTTGTGTCTGTGGATTCATTATAAAAAAAATTCTATCACTCCATATAAACTGCCTTTACATTTTTCTGCTCCTAATTTAAGCTTAAATTTTCCTTTTCTGGGTGGTTTAGACATATATATTGTTCTAAGGATTTTTTCAGGATGAGTGCTGTTGTAGAAGAGCCATGCATTAACAGCATATATTTTCAGCCTGCAAAAGGCTGAGCGTGTGGAGAAAAAGTTACTTAGTTATATATTCATGATGTTTTATTTACACCTGTGTAACAAAAGAACCATGCAGTGTGTATTTTCTGATCATATGTATTAGCAAAAAAAATACATGTAAGCATGTAGCCACAACAGAAGCGTATGATGTGTCTCTAATTTCCTGACATACCCTTCAATGCACAAACCAGTTTGGTGAAGGGGCCCAGCTGCAGTCACTGGAAGTTGCTACATTCTGGTGGGGCAAGAAGGAGTGTCTCTGCTTCCTCCCATAACGTGCCTGTGCATGCTTCATGCTGTTGTTCTCTCCCTCCTTTAAATTCTGGCTGATAAGAGCTGTGAAGCTTCTCTTAGGATATCTCCGAGAGTAGCGTTTGGAAAGTGACGGTAAGTGCATGGCATATTTGAGCACAGTCATGGTTAAGGTTAGCTTTATCTTCTGAAATGCCGGTGGTGGTTGGTAGCAATCTGGGACGATTGGATACTCTTCTCAATAAATGTAGGCAAAGGCAGTGGAATGAAGATGTTTGCTAACACTTTAAATTGTTGATAGGCAAAAAAACTACTCATAACTCCCCTTATTTCCTACAAGGCTATGGGTAGTAGCAGTGTGCAGGGTTGGAAGCTTATATTGCTGGGGAAAGATGCAGTTTTGTACCAGTACCCACAAGTCTGAGAACAAAAGATTTTCCTGGGCTTACCTAAAATACAGGAGGAGCTGTATGGCAAAATCCATTTGACTGTCCTTTTTAAATCAGAAGAGATATAGAGATTTATCTGCACCAGATAAGCCATTGCTGCTACAGTATAAATACCTGAATAATAATGGCTTTGTGGAGAGAAGGAATTGCAGTATTCGGTCATAGGTTTGCCAAGCTGGTGAAGAGGGCTTTAAAGTAAAGTTGCTGGGGGATGTGGGAACCTCAATCTATCCCAGTCCTACCGGTCTGATGGCAGTGCCAGCAATGGATATCCTGAGCCTGGAAAGGGATCACAAGTCAGCAGGAGAGCACCTAAAGGGCAGCACATGGGAATCCCAGCCACTCCACCCAGTAAGTCAGCTTTGCTGTGGACCCAGCTTAAATGGCTCTCTGCAAATAATGGTGGAATGGCTCCTATGACCAGTGTTGGAATGGAAGCATGCAGGCTATCCAGGAAGGACAGACAGGGGAGACAAGGAAGGGAGTGTCACCTTCTATGTCAGTGATCAGCTGGAGTGTATGGAGCTCCGCCTGGGAATGGATGAGGAGCCAACCAAGAGTTTACAGGCCAGGATTAAAGGATGGGCAGGGACAAGTGACATTATAGTGGGTGTCTGCTACAGGCCACCCGAACAGGAAGACTGAGCAGATGAGGCCCTCTACAGACAGATAGGAGCAGCCTCATGTCCACAAGCCGCGTTCCTTGTGGCGGGGCTTCCACCACCTTGATACCTGTTGAAGGGACAACACAGCAGGGCATAAGCAGTCAGGGAGATCCCTGGAATGCAGTGATGATGATGTCTTTCTCCAAGTGATAGAGGAGCCAACGAGGTGCTATGCTGGACCTTGTTCTCACCAACACAAAGGGGCTGGGGGGGAATGCGAAGCTTAAGGCTTGGCTGCAGTGATCACAAAATGGTGGAGTTTGAGATCCTTAGGGTGGCAAGGAGGGCATACAGCAAGCTTGCTAACGTGGACCTCTCGAGAGCAGACTTTGGCCTCTTGAGGGATCTGCTTGGTAGAATACCATGGGATAAAGCCCTGGAGTGAAGAGGGACCCAAGAAAGCTGGTTAATATTCAAGAATCACCACCTCCAAGCTCAGGAGTGATGCATTGTGATGAAAAGGAAGTCAAGTAAAAACACCGGAGGCCAGTGTAGATGAGCAAGGAGCTCCTGACAAAGTCAAACACAAAAAGAAAGGCTACAGAGCATGGAAGCAAGGACAGGTAGCCTGGGAGGAATACAGAGAAATTGTCCAAGCAGCCAGGTTGAGGGAGGTGATTCTCCCACTCCACTCTGCTCTTGTGAGATCCCACCTGCAGTACTGCATTCAGCTCTGAGACCCCAACGCAAGAGGGACATGGACCTACTCAGGCAAGTCCAGAGCAGGGCCACTAAGGTAATCAGAGGGCTCCTATGAATTCAGGCTGAGAGAGCTGGGCTTGTTCAGCCTGGAGAGGAGAAGGTTCCAAGAAAGACCTTAGAGCACCTTTCCAGTACCTAAAGGGGGCCTACAAGAAATCTGGAGAGGGACTTTTTACAAAGGCGCATAGTGACAGCACAAGGGGGAATGGTTTTAAACTGAAAGAGAAGAGATTTGGATGAGCCATTAGAAAGAAGTTTTTCACTGTGAGGGTGATGAGGCACTGGCACAGGTTGCCCAGAGAAGCTGTGGCTGCCCCATCCCTGGAAGTGTTTAAGGCCAGGTTGGATGGGGCTTTGAGCAACCTGGTCTAGTGGAAGGTGTCCCTTCTGGCAGGGGGTTTGGAACTAGATGATCCTTAATTTCCCTTCCAACCCAAACCATTCCATGATTTCTTCTGCAGTAGCTGGTAACTTCTGAAGTATTCAGCTAGCTCAGGATTTTGATCTAGGAGAGGTTAGGGTTTTGAGTGACAGAAGTTGGGTTATCGCCAGGCCTGTCACACTGGTTTTGGATGGCAGTATCTGGGGCTGGCTCTGGGCAGACAATGCACCGGTCCTGGTGGGTGGTGAATGTTTTTCAGTCAGTTTGTGGATGTTACTTTTGGCAAGTCTTCTGTCTGGAGTGGTTCTGAATTTGGCTTATTGTAAAACAAAAAATTTGGAATCCTTGAAAAGAGAAACAATTAAGGGTTCATATACTGTTTTGAAGGAGTTAGATGGAAAGAACCACCAGACTTCCCTTTGCAAATGGATAATCTT
Source organism: Coracopsis vasa (assembly GCA_026283785.1). Taxonomy (NCBI): domain Eukaryota; kingdom Metazoa; phylum Chordata; class Aves; order Psittaciformes; family Psittacidae; genus Coracopsis; species Coracopsis vasa. Next base: position 40,912 of record JANHGB010044872.1, read on the forward strand.
AATCTTTCCAGATGTCTTAGGTAATTCTACCCTCAATGGAAGCAGCAGGCTGGGAATGAACTAAGCAAAAGATAGACAGTATGCTTTCTGTTTGCTCTAACAGAGGATGCTGTTAAAGCATAAGGCAGGGAGTCAAAGGTTATAATAGAGTTGTCAGACAAAACAGCATGGCATGGTTCTTGGCATTGCCACAGGAATAGCTTTGGAGAAAGTGATGGTTAGTTTTGTTTTTTCATGCCGCTGTTCTGGATAATACCATTTAGTCAAAATTATGCTTCCCTCCTGGAAAAAATCAGTGATGCTTTGGATTTTTTTTGATTGCAGGGGGAGCAGTTAGGAGGGAGACAGCAGCAGTGCCCTGTTACACAGAAACCACCAGTTGCAAGGTTGCATTTTTCTGTATTTGTATTGACTTTTTTATTTTGAGTGTATGCACCTTGAAGCTGAAACCACCTGAAAGAAAAACTTCAGTTTTACCGCACACAATACTTTAATTTATCTGAAATCCCCTTTAATTGTTCTAATTTTTGCCCCAGAAAACCCCTCTTTTGTCAATCCTGAGTTGGAATGCTGCTTAAGAGAAAAAAGAAGTGAAATTTTCCACTGAGATGAATCTTGGTTCTAGAAAATCTTTAAATCTTTCATCTTCTCTGTATCCTGTAAGTGTTGAAATAATTAAGTGGGTGGTGGGTGGTTGGTTTATGTCTTTAGTATCGTCAGGCTAACTGCAGACTATAATATCGTAACATTATATTCTAATAAGGTAATAATTATCCCCTTTGTTCTAATCCCCACCTGGGATGGGCATGTCAAAATGTTCCATTTGACTATAATATATCCAAGCCGTTCCCTTCTTGAATTTTATCTTGTGGACATGTGCCAATTAATTAAACTCGTTGACCTAAAAGTTCTTGGTCCCTAGTGAAGACCTTGGAATTGTGCATGATCCCAGTATCAGCTACACATCAGCAGCTATTGGAAGGATTTATTCTCAGTAGGCTTATTTTGTAGGCACTGCCCCTGTCATAATGCTTTATTTGGTGAATACCTTTAATAGGTCCAGATTAGTAATGCTCAGAGAGGTGCACTATATTTGTGACAGCAAGCCCAAACAGTAGTTACTTTGGATAGCTCAGCTCTTTTGCAGTCAATGGTCTTGTATGCAGAATTCTTGCGGTTTGGGTTTTGGGTCTTTGGGAGGTTTCTCTTCATCAGCCTTAGACACTGGCACAGCAGTGGGCCTTATGTATGAACACTGCCGTGTTAGGTGTGGGATGATGCTTATGGATGGGAGCTTGCTGAAACAGAATTGCAGTCTGGAGTTGAGAAAAATAGATCCTTGGACTCAGTCATCACTTTCATGCTGCTGTCTGTCATTTTCTTCTGAAGAACCGTGTAAGGCCAGTAGCCATAAGGCACAAATCAGATGTAAAATCACAAAGGACTGGAAAAGAGCTGTGGGAACATAAATTGTTGGTATTACAAAAGAAGCCATAAATACCCTTTTATTTTTTTTTTTTTAAATGAGGGCTGACAATTGAAATTCTGCTTGGATCCAAGCTCGCTGCTGAAGTGTGGAATTTGTCCAGTGTGGGATTAAGCAACATATTGTTGCCTTGAGAGCAGCATTTTAAAAGCTGAAGCATTTTGCTGGTGGATCAGATGGGAATTCTGAAACTTAGATGACTAAGGTCAAAGCCTGTGTGGTGCTAAGCACCTATGACAAAAATACTGTCTCTTGAAACTGAGGGTCTTCAACATCTTGTGGAAAGCAATGTGAATTAACTACCTCTCTTCAGAGTCAGCATAAATCTCTATATACTTCTCTTTTTTAAAAAGCATTCTTAAATTCATGCTAGTAACTCATTAGTCTTAAACCAAACTATTATGCTTTCAAGTCAATGTGCAAGTATAAAAGAGTAATGATAGTGTTGCCAAATAAAATGAGGCAAAATCTGCCAGACTGCTACTGAAGTGGTAAACTCACTGGTGGGTGGGTAGGAGTAATGTTCATAGGTTGTGTTGCTGTCCATATCAGCATTTTTGCCAAAGAAAATTTTCTAAGTAAGTTTGGCTCTCTGAAAACTGCTTGTAGGCTGTATTTGCATCTGCATGAATCTGGATAAAGAAGTTGTTTGCTGAGTATCCTTGGTGTATTTAAAATGCAATCCCTTGAAAATTACTGGGCATATCTAGACTTCCAACCTCATTCTTGTTGGCTAGTGCAACCAACGTTTTCTTCTGTGCACCTCTAGATTCTCCCCTCTCTCTACTGATTTCCATTCACTATTGTTTTTGTCTTCTTTCTTGCTTTCTCTTTCTTCTTCATTGCTGCTTGCACACTGATTTTCTTTCTGCTCTTTGCTTCTCTTTCCGTTATTTCCAAGTTATGTGGCTAAACCAACAAAAATCTAATGTTTCATTTCAGTTCAGTGATAATCTTGTCTGTCTCCTGCTGGTTCCTTCTTTCCTTTCAAACCTTAGTAGCAATTTAGACTAATCTTAAGTCTGCAATGGCTGAAAAGCCGTATGTGTGAACCACAGCTGCTGTGTGGAGCAGTGACTGGCAGTAGAGCAGGCAGTGCTTGTGTTGCTGAGGGATCCTTCTCCTGTGCAGGCAGGTTTTGCTGCCTTTCCCCCTGGATTTAACCAAAGAGTTTCACGGTCCTAAATACTTGCTCTAATTATATTTAAATGCTCATAGATAACATATTAGTGAACATTAGTAGATTTTTCCCTCCTCTGAATATTTACCGTTTTCATTTAAAGTTGATGATTCACAAATACCTGAGGAGAGACACTGGTGTATCCTGAATTAGCACAATGCACAGTGCTGGTGTTCTTGACTTCCACTTGACTGTTGATAATCCCGTTTTCAGTCTAGCCTGTGTGTATTTTTATTTGTCATTGTGTTTTTCTGTCCATTAGCCTGTTATGACACTGTTGAATCTGAGCAGTAATGCAGTGCACTTCAATAACACGTTTTGAACTTTCTGACCAGTGTTATTACAGGGTGACAGGATTGGTCAAGGAGAAAAAAATACCCTGTTCTTGATGAATTGCCCTAATGCTACTGAATAGACTAAAATTAGCGTTGTCATTCTTCTTGCTTTTAGGCATCTGAAGGTAATTATAATTGGCAAGGCCAGCCAAGGTATACCTCAAATAAGCTGAGGTTTTAATGCCTTTTTTTTTTTGATGATTTGCCTTTCTCTCTAAGTAAAACGAAGATAATAAAGATTAAGATAATGGTTGCTTTTTGTTACAGAGTGCGTCTCAGGTAAACAAAGAACCAGCTGTAAATTAAAGGCAAACGTTCAAGCAGAATAAAATAATAATAATCAAAAAGTGGAGTAGGCAGCAAATGCAGCTGATGCTAAGGAGGGTTGGGTCTAGTCCCACTTCTGATGTTTTGGTTAGTTAAAAGCTGTGATTATGTTCCACATGGACTGCAACCTTGTATATGCATTTTGCATTTATTAACTATGTTATGAAGATGATACAGACAGAGACGAAACTGTTATGGAGGATTTGGGATGGAACAAGCATGCTAATGAGCCTATGCAAAAATGCATCTATTAGCCAGATGGTAAGTTACACTGGCATTAGCTTCTGTTTACCATCTGTTTAGTCCTCAGAAAGGGGCAGGAAAGGAGCTAGAAATGGTGTAGAGGAACAGCAAACAGTAATAGTGTAATAACCTTCACAATATGTCCTGGATGTTGCTTTTCTTAAATAGTTAGAATGAAATGCCCATTTCTTGTATCTCATGGTGGATACCAAAATACTGCGAATTCTGTAAGTTTCTCCAGTTCTCAGTTCTCCCTGGCATCCCCCATCCCCAGTATTCCCTGTGAAAGGGAGACAAGTAGTTTCCCATCGTGAGCAAAACATAATAGTGCAAAGCAAGTTACAATTTAAAAAAAATAAATGCTGTAGATCACTAAATACCACTGGAGAGACAAAGGTCTGGAATTTAGAGGAATACCTTAAGGTCAACCAGTCCAATTACCTCTCAATAAAAATGATTTTTAAAATGCATTTTGCAGTCTTATACGTCTCAAATTATGGAGTGAAAAAGTCAGGAAAAATAATTGCCAAAAGTGGTATTGACAGAGGTCTGTACTTCACGCTGAAACTGGAAAACTGAATTGATTAACATTGTCCTTATGCAAAGGCACTTGAATCTCATCGTTTACTTTTGCTTGCTCACTAGAGGGTAGCAGAGAGAGCAAGCGAGAGAGTTTCAGCACAGCTTGTGCTCAGTGGAAATGAGTTCACTTGCTAGCTTCTGCGACAGACGTATCTGGTGCCCTTCAGGCTCCTTTGCAGAGCAGAAAGGGTACGTTTGGTGCTGTAAGTGTAAACTAACAGCATAAAAATTAAAGGCATACTTAATGCGATTTGATAAATTTCTAAATCATTCCTGGTTTTTGCATTGTTAATAATTGTTGGGTTTTTTTTTAAGCTTGTTAAGTATATGCTTTTTCAAGATGCACATTTCAGGAAGCACGTTTTTGGGAGGACTATATTGTGCATAGGGGACACTGTCAAATTTATGTAGGCAGATAATTTTAAAATGATACCTTGATCTTAGAAAGTTACTGCTCTTCTAGGGTATATTTGTATACATTCCACTGATGTAAGCACTTGCAGTCCAAAATTTCCTGCTGCCACCACATTAAACACTTGACAAAACAAACCATTATATTGTATACCAGTAATGGAGACCTTGTAGCATGTCTACTATCACTGCCTGAAAATTCACCAGATTTCTGTATGAGTTATCTGTATCTTTTCTGGGTACAGATCTCCAAAGGAATATAATGAGAAGAGTCTCAGAAAGCTGTGTTGAGGTATTGCTGTCTATTATTATGGTATTAATTGACAAGCCAAAAATGTTTCTCTATAGCAACACACCCCTGCCATCAGTATTTATTGTTGTGTCTGCTCTCTGATATTTAAGAAATATTTTAAAGATATGCAGTTTTATGAGGTATTGTTAAAGGTAATACTTAACTGGCTGAGGGTGATGTTGTTACTATGTTAGAAATCATTCCCTTTTTTCCCCCCAAAATAGTTCATATTGTGGTTTGCCTTTGTTTACCTGGGATATACAAAACTGGATCAGGAAAAAACTGTTTAAACTTTTTTGCCCATCTCTGCTGTGTGTGATCTATTTGGCATACTGTAATAAAAAGGGACCTTTCATTAAATAGTGGAACTATTTGCCAACAGGTGAAACCAGTTGAAGTATTGCTCATTTCCCAAATAGCACTTAAGGTCCAAAGGAACACTCTTTTGTAATCTATTTACATTGTGCTTGTAAAAGAGGAATATGGACTGAAAATCTGTGTTGGCAACCTCCCTTCCCCCTTCCTGTCCCTACACACACAAAGATGAAATGTCCCCTAATGTGCGCTTGCCCCTTGCAACCTTTGAAGCTTTTGCATGTGCCTTTGTGCCAGCCCTGCATTGCAGATGGGGAGGCAGGGGTCTTCTTGGGTATTGCCCAGCTTGATGTTCTGCCCATCAAGTGGTTTCTGTAGGGAGGAAGATTTTGGAATCGTTTGAATATCTCATCCTTTGCATTAAAACTTTTCTCAATGTCCTCACTTTTGGTCTGAATTCCACAAAGAGACTGAAATCCACTGAGAGGATTCATAAATGTGCTCCTTATTAAATATTATGGAAACAAAAAAGAAGACATGTTGATGTAGTGAACAGTCCTCCTTGTTTTGCTGATTCAGATGTTTCATGATTAAACATTTAGAAACCAAAACTGAAATATAAACTCACTTTGTGTGCTGTATAAGAAATTAAATATGGTACTTTTCATCAAACTGAATTACCACATCAGTCTTCAAAGACTTTGGAGGCTTTGGAAGCTTTGTGCTGCAGCACAGCAGACAGATGTCCTGCCTAGGGTTGGAGCTTTATTGTGTTTCACTTGTGTGATGGATTATGTCTGTGCTCTGTTCTTTTATCTCTGTTATAGAAGACATTTCAGACTTCGATTCGTACTGCTGAGTGTAAATAATGCAATTGGTTCTGATGTGCTCCAGTGAGAGGGAGCCATCAGACAAGCAAAAGCCAGATAATATCTCATCTACCTGAAATTAGATTGGAATTAGCTGCAAAACCAGTTATATTGTAAGTCTTCAATGAGTTTCTTATGCATTTTTTATTAATTTTTTAAGACAACTTTTAAAAACAAATTTCTACAAAATCATGACGGTCATTATACATATGCCACTAGATATTTATCTTTACTGTAATGCTGCTTAGGAAACTGAGATTTGAATAGCAGTTCTGAGTCTTAGTGCCATCTTAAGCAACTTCTTACTACCCTTTCCTTCATCACAAGAGGCTCACATCTGCTTTTTCCCCATTGCTTTAAGTCTGTGGTTTTCAGCTCCTCCTCCTTCCAATCTGCAGATTCCTGTATAGAAAATGTACAGGAGCCTACTGACAATGTGCTTGCTTGTCTTCACTGAGGGTGAGAGGAGCCTAGTATTTTCTATTAGCATGCTTGTTCAAAAAGTATGTCAGGAAACGTGAGGAATATAAGTAGCAGTGATGTATAGGTAACAAGCACTCATTTAGTGAGTGATCACTGTGTATTGGGTAGGTTTAAGACTTTCCCAGTCACTATCTCTGCAGTCATGTGTAATATTCCAGTTAAAAATAACTAGTTTGAAGTTCATATTTGTCCAGGATACTGTTAGTGGTTGTACAATGCATGCATGTAGAAAACCTCTCTATCCATACCACAAAACAACTTGAGCACCAGTCTTTCCCAGTCTCAGAACTTTGATATCTCAACCACTTTGGTATTTGGGGAATCTGTGTTTGAAATATTTCCTCCTGCCTCTGGTTTTGTTTTATGGTCTTTTTTTTCCACCCTTCACCCTGTGCATTTTGCCCAGGCTGCTGTGTTTTGAGACCTGTCATCTGGATTCTTAAACCCTTCAAGCAGGCTGAAGAAATCTCCATTTCTTTGGCTTTTCAAGCAGTTTTTCTACATGGAAGTATGTACCTGTTGCCTCACCAGAAGAGGGTGAAGAATACTTTGCCAGTGTTATGCATGCTTTGATAATATCACCTAGATGACATTAGTACTATTGGACACTGATGCTTTAAACTGCACTGCTCCTGTGGTTTGGGATCCCACTTTCCCTAGTGTTAGCCTCCTGGTGAATCTGACAGTTTTTCTCCAGCTGTTTCCAACAGATGTTGTCTTAGTATGGGAAAAAGGGGCCTTCCCTTTGTAGTCAAGAAGCAGCTCATGTAGATACATGGACCAGTCTACTGTACGTTTTAAGTAGCATTTATGCAGTATTGAAGTATGTAACAGTGATGAAGTAGAAATGTAATGATTTCTTATCATACCTGTTTATTTATCTTATCTGCTTTTTCCTTGTGTTTCCATTTTTTTTTTGGGTCGGTGCATATGTGCTTTTTATGAGGGTGTGGTTATCTATTTATATTTAGAAAATACCAATCATTTTATTGATCCTATCAAATCATAAGTAATAGTAGTGTGACAGAGTGTGCCTCGCATATGAGTACCAATTTTAAAGAATTTTATTAATATTCTTACGCTATATTTATGAGCCCCCAGAGTATTTTCCATGCATTGAGGCCACTTCAGTTCCTCTGCTTGATGTAATTAAACTGGACTGGGAATGTTTTTAAATTAATCAACCTTGATAACCTCTCACTAATAAACAGCTTGTTAAATGATAAATTTCCGCAAGCATTGACTTATTATTCAAGAAGTGAGTGAAAATAATAGCTTGGAATGCACAAAGCCATCTACAGATTTACAGTTTATGTAAGGATAGCCTAGAATATGGAAAAGTTTTAGTAAAGACCAAAGTGCTTTGAAAGTAGGATGATCCTGCAAAACCACACTTGGGTGCAACTGACAAGTGTGTAGGTATGCACATTATTTCCATGAACCATTCAACTAACTTTTGCTCAGTGCCAGACCGTGCATCACTGTTATTTCCACCTTCTAGTTCCTGATGCTGCAAATGTATGTTAACCAATTGTTGCTGGCTTGTTCTTTAGAAATACCTTTACCTTCCCCTCACCCCAGTGTGCAGCTGACATGTAAACACCACGTCTCCCTTTCTCTGTGCCAGCTCATCTGAGATACATGAAGTCTGACAAACTTGCATGGTGATATCACTCCTCTGTGATACAGCGATGGAACTGATGCCATTTGTTGAATGTTTTGATGCCTGCTCCTATGATTATCCTCTGTGCATGGCCATGCACTTCAGAGAGGGAGGATGGTGGAGGGCTATAGCCAGGATTAATCCTCTCACAAGGGTGCCTGGCTTCACTGACTATGTGCCAGTGTGAGGCACTAGCTGGGTAAGGGTGCCGCTTCACTCCCTCTATCTTTTTGTAACCCTTCGAACTTGTCTTCTGTAAACTTCCTCCATGGCAAGGTACAAGTTGTATTAGTTTGTAAGGAAGAGGAAAAGAGAACCTTAGCTGAGCAAACCTCTTTACCTTTCTCAACCTTATGCTCTACAGCAAGTTATTTTTAGTGGATTTTAAGTATTTACTTTGTGTGAGCAGGATCTTGTATAAATTAGATTTAATTCACAAATGTGTTTGTGGCTATGTGTGTACAGCCTCGTGCCTGAAGAGCATGACCCTGCTCCAGCCTGCTGCAAGTTCCCATTATTTTGATGCCTTATTACAGTGTGACTGAGTAATCTTACTAAAAGTCATCCAAAGCCCTGCACTTTAAAATAGTCCCATTGCATTGCTTTATATGTGAATATAGATATCGCCTGAGTATAGGCATATTAGGGAAACTAGGACAGTGTACTTGGTGAGTGTGTGCTTCCATGTAGAGTCTAGAAACTGAGTTTGTACACTTAATTGATGTCAATAGTGTAACAGGTTTTTTCAATTCTTTATCTTTGAGCATTCTAATAATAATAAAACCTGCATATGTTGTGATCTACGAGTGCCTTAGCATTTGCTGTCTCACCCCCACTTACATTTTTGGTTAAGAAGAAATGGGGGGTTTAAATCTAGTAAGCAGCTGATTTCATATAGACGACATAAATGAGAGTTATGAAAGCACAGTGTGTTTATTGAGGGAAGGCCTGTGCTGACCTTGCCTCCCAGAGGACAATGAGCATTTTGGATGCCATTCCACAATCTTTCATTTTTATTGGATATTTGGAATATCTTCATTGAGAATTACTGGCCTTTGTTACGGATTTAAAGGGTATGACCTGTGAGGTATGGAGGCAGCACGGATTGTCTGCAGGGTGCCTGGAGGTTTTAATAATTTAAAATGTTTAATATGTCCTAGCTGTCAGGAATGTCCAGGGAAGGAAGTGCACGGGAAGTCATCCTCACCAGCAGTTCTTTCTGTGCAGCACTGGAAGCCCTTATACAATGGGGATGAGATAATATTTTGACCCTTTTAGTTTTTTTTAGTCTCCCTTGTACTTATGCATGGGGGAAGTACATTTGGTACATTGTAAGCAGTGATTTTCTCAGTAGGAAAAACAAGGCAGTGTCAAATGAAGCTGCACAACGGACTCCAATCCCTGGGGTTACATCAGGAAAGTCCCCTTTATATCTAAAGGGAAAGGGGGTATTTAGAGGCAGCCTTGCCTGCTTTGTCTCGGTTGGGCATGCAAAACTGTGGGATTAGCAGATGCAGTTTAAGTGGCCTCATGCTGGAAGTGGCACAATAGTTTGTTGATGCATAACTTGTGTCTGTTGACCTGGTCGCTGGTGCCTGGGTGCTAATGCCCAGACAGAGGAGTCAGCAGTCACTTTCACTATGTCTGCTTTGTAAGGACAGTCAAGGGAATAAAGCAAATGTCCAGTGGAGATTAAATCTATACACACTGAGACTTCATTTGCAAAATCCTAACGGTGGTGGTAGAAACAGGAGGGGGGAACAACAGGTTTTTACAGAGTTATTAATCCTCTTTTGCTGAGGAAAAAGACAAAATGCAGCCTCAGGAACTTTGCATCTTGCTGGATGGTTTGTCATTCTCGTACGAATCTGGTTGATTAATAGATGATGTGGGCAGCAGCAACTTTGTGGTGCACCTTCTGCCTGTGAAACCCCCGATATGTGAGTACAAAATACGTGGAGCTTCCACGTCAGCTCTGAATTTCAGCAGTAATTTGTTTTTGGTCTCTTTAGGCAGAGCTAAATATATTAATGATTTTATTTTTTTCTGAATACTTCTGAATCTGGACCTCATTTATCTTAATGATTTGTCTAACCTCCAGTAAGTATTTGAGTAACTGTGTAGGCTGGAGAAGCCTCAAGAGAAGTAAGGCAGTTAACTTCATTGCAACTTTGTGGAGTTTGGACACATGAGTTATTTATGCTCTTTTGAAAGTCTAACTGGTAGTTGTTATTTTTCTGTTTCCAAAAGAAGCAGGAAGTAGCACTGGTAAGTTCTATGTATTTGGGGTTTTGTGCAAGATGCTATATTGCATGCATCTCTTGGGGTCTGTTTCTGTTGCTGATCTGACTGCTAAGCTGCAGCAAAGAAACTGATTAATAATGTTAATTCAGTGTTTTGATTAGATCTTTTTGTTTGTTTCCAAACAAGAATGAGCTCCTTCCTGTGTTTCCTTGTAGTCCTCTTGTAGCGTTACAGGCTCCTTTGTTCTTCTCTCTTCTCGCTAGGGAGCTACCCCAGTTTCGGCAGCAAGGCAAACTGCTTGCCAAGCCATCTCCTCTTGAGCTGAGCTCCAGTACCACAGACCAGCTTCGAATGTAAGATTAGGGAGCTGCCGTATGCCAGCAGGCAAAGGCACAGAAAGCAGCAGGAGCAAAAATGAACTTTCAAGGCTGTGTTTAACAGTCTGCTATTTGAATGTGCCGACAGATAGAATGCATCCAGAGAAGCATCAAAACACTTCTTTACAGTTATTATTTACACTGTCCTTAGCTTTAGCAGAAGATCTTGCTCTGTAGACCGTTTCCAGGGACTACCTGATGACAGTATTGTTGACTTTTATGAATACATATAGTGAGGCTAGGGGAAAAACAGTAGTGGTATCTAAAACATGCATTATTTCTCAGTGGTTTTTTAATAATAGTGCATTGTCTCCTCTCTCCTCAGCTTTCCTGCTGCCTCCTCAGCACTGCAGTGGCATCCCTAGTCATTGCTGTCAGCAGCAGCAGAGAGGAGCAATGACTCCTGCCTACAAAGGGGATACAGCAGGGCCTTTGATCACAGTCTGGAGGGCATAAGGAAAACATTGAGGAGAAGTATCCAAACAGGGACTTGAAAGAGGTTGCAGGCAATAAAAAGGAGGTGGGGAGAGGAATTGGAAGAGAATTTCCTCAGATAAAAAAAAGCCTTCAGCCAACTCTGAGCCCCTCTGCTTAATATGGCTGCAGTGAACTTCCCATCTGCAGGTTTTCCTCTGGTAATGAGGAGGAGATTAGAAACCAATCAGTGAGTGAAGGTGCATATGGTGTTTTGGGAGAGAAGAAATAGAGAGGGATCCAACCTGTTGTGTTTTTTCTTGCATGGGATTTTCTTTGCTCAGACGTTAGGGGACCAATAAAATACTATATACATTGTTCATTGTTGTTAGTGCTCTGTACCTTCAAGAAACCCTTGGGTTACTGAGCAAGTCTAATTCATCCTTTGTTTTTTTAGGCTTTAGGCATTCTCACATTTTTGTTCTTAGGACCTGACCATTCTTATTGAACAAAAATTGTTTGTAATTATTTTTGTGCCCTTTTTGTTTCTAATGCAAAGGATAAAAGCTCATTTGTAAATAAAGACTTCTTACTTTCTTTTAAGTACAACTCAGTATTTCCTAGGCTTATAGGAAGAAACATTTGTATCTGTTACATATGTGAGTATGAGAAGCAGTTCAAAAAGTTCAGACAGTGGTGAACAGCTGCTGTTTTCCTTTTTGAAGATGAAAACCTCTATTAGTTGATAATTCAGAATAAGTCTTTGAAGAAAGCACTAGATTTGAAGTTAAAGTGCTTTGTACTTCTTTGGAAGTATTTGACCAGGTTTGGTAATCTCATGTGGTGACTGCTTGGCACACTGGGGCTATATATCTATGTCTGTGTCTGTATCTTTGACTATATTATTTATGTATTTTTTAAAAGTATGATTAATATCACTACAACAGCAGAATTTAGTTAAAATTCCTGCTGCAACTGTAGAAGAGCATAGTATGTGGAGACATATTCTGCAAAGATTAATGGTTTTTCTCTAGTCTGATCTTGAAGTGCTCCTAAGTTTCAGAAAGTACTTCATGACTGGGTTGATACTTAGTTCATGTTATTAATGAATCAGTTGGAATATAGGTACCACCTATTCACGTTTACAACTTGCTGACTTGGTTTTGCATAACAGTTTCAGAAAAAGGTCCCTTAAAAAAGGGAGGGATGAGAGGAGGAATAGCAGCATCATTTCAATGGTATGCGTCAATCATGTGCAACTTCTTGTAGTCTATGCCAGCAGCCCTCTCCGCGTAGGCTGCTGCTTATCTAATTTCCAGGAAAGGGAAAAATGGCTTTGGATAATGGATGTAAAAAGATGGCATGAGGTTTCATGATTCCCATAAATCTTTATGTAAAAATATTCCCTAGCTATAGCACAGCTTTATTAGATGCAATTCTGAAATACTCTAAATGGATCAACAGTTGTCTATTTTGGCACAATTAGCTGAAGGTGGTGGTTTGAGATCTCAGTTCTGCTGTTACTGATGGCCATAACAGTTCTGACAGTAAAGGTAGTAAATTTTATCAGGTAAGCCCGGTTTCGCAAGTGTTTAAGAACATAAATTTTATTCTCTTCCACCACTTTCCTTTAATGCTAAGACAATTTTAAACAGCTCACTGGATCAGGATCTTGGATATGTTTTTGTTTCAAAGTTAGACATCAAGAGTTTAGTGCTCATCTTGTATACTAAATGTTACTCATTTCTGTGAATTACAAGGACTAGCAACTATTCTGTTACTTTTTCTCAGAAAGTAGTGTGAAATTATTTTATACAATGCAAAAATAACATTTCACAATTGATCATGTCTTATTTGATGCTAGCTTGCCAGCAGGCTAAAATCATGTAGCAGAAGTTGAAGTCATATGAAGTGTTCACCTATGTGAAGTAAAAGCATACTTAAACTAAAAGCATCAAATAATTTGGTGCATCAGGGACCAAGTGGTTGAAATCTCTCCAAATTTGTGTTCTTAAGATCTCTTTGAATTGAGTTAAATTCTCATCATGAATCCCTGGGGCTGCTGAGAATTTTATCAATGATTCTTAGGGAATTTTTATCCCTGATGTGCTGTGGTGAAGCTGCTTGATGCTAAGCATCTCAGGAGTTGCAAGAACATGGCTGGTTCCGTGGAAGAGACCCCAACGTTATCTGTGTTAATAAGCAGGATTCACTCTGCCATCAGAAGAAAGGAGGATTTTTTCCCTTTTAACTTTGGATTGTAACACACACACACACACACCCATTTTGATTGAGAACACTAGGAGATAAATGCCATTTAGTGGATAAAATTACACCTTGCATCTGCCTGTTCAGATATTTTACACATTTTAATTTTTATGAGTCAAATTGCCGAGGCCAGCCTCTAAGTCTGACAGGTGACATATAATGGAGCTGAACCATTTAACATCTTTTGAAGATTGGTCCTGTATGTTTGTCTGTCTTTTAACATATAAAATAGAGCTGCAGCTCACTGAAGTGCGTAAATAGTATTTTCCATTGCTGCTGAGATTGTACTTTAATTATTGTAACTGATTCTGTCTGCATTTTCCAGTGCTAGGGTTCTTCTTTGTTGTGTTTAAGTATGTATTTAATATAAGAATACAAATATTTGTAATTTATTAATCTTCAGATTTGGAAAACATTTGTAAATAAATGTAATGAGGCATAAAAGATTGCAGTATAAAATAAATTAAAAAGGAGTAAAATATATTAATGTCCTGTAGTGAGCTCATGCCTCATCAATGCAGTTCCTGAGGCACAGTGGACCTGCAGTGATTCCTCACTTGCATTAGGGATATAGAAAGTCCACCAGCAGAGTAAAGGAGATTAAACAGGAGATGAAGCTATAACTCATTTTATTTTATAGCAACTTCTTTTTTTTTTTTAGCAAAAGCCTGGGTTTATCTATACTTAGGACAAAACATCTTCATCTTTCTTTCCGTATGATTTGCTCTTAATATGCTGCAGATAAAGTTGTTGCAAATAACTTCATGCATACCATTGCATGGGAGAAATGCTTCCTTGAAATTATCCTTCAGTCATCATTCACATTCCCAATTTATGCAAATTTAGCAGTACTGTTCACTTACAAATTTGTGGGATGAGGGTTTTTTAAGGTGTTTTATAAAACAAATGTTAGCGGAAATTGAAAGCAAGACCCCTTTCTTCTTGGGTAGATGTTGGAAACTGCTAGGTTTGCAGCATCACTCTTCTCTCTCCATCTCTCGGGAAGTATTTAATTATTTGGTGCAGAGTGTAACTAGTTCACAAAGAGACCTTGTCAGCATTTCCCACAGAGTGTTGGTGAAGCCTTGGTCTGGTTGGTTTGGGCTGTGGGTTTAGGCTGGACCTGACAGAGAGGATATTTGAACCTGCCTCCACCACTTGTGGTCTGGGGCTTTGTGGTAGTGGAAGGGTATCATTACAGATGAAATAGCAGGCGTGCACAAGAGAAAAGGCTGGTGTAAGCTCATCCTTTTTCCTCGTTTCCCATCTGCAAGCTTAAACTTGTCCCCACTGAACATGCTGGTGTCTGCGCATTCTGCTCTTCACATGTTGAATTTCCTCCCTTGCTGTAAAGTGACCTTAGGCATCTTCACTAGGTATGGAGAAGCCAGGTGCAATAATGCCCAGCATTAGAATCAATCACATCCTTCTTTGAAGCTAAACGTTGGCCTAACAGGCACTATGTAATTGTGGTTTTCCCAGCAAATGAAGGAGCAGATTTGGACTTCCACCTGAAGAAACAGGTTGGAATTCCTTCTATATACTTAGTTTAATGGTGAGATTTTTAAAAAAGCCAACCAAATAACCCACTATTTACTGATAATAAATTAGCTTTTATAATAGCTAATAATTTTGTAAGTTGTTTTGATGCTTCTGAGTTTAATGTTAGCTCCTTATTTAAGAAAACTGTTATTCAGCAGCTGAGTTACATGTGATGAAGGGTTTGTGGCTGGCTGCCATGTGGAAAGTGTTGTTAATAAGCCACTTTCTGTACTATGTGTAAATTAGGTATGTGATTAACTAGTTCAGGTAGTGATTAAAACTTACCTAGTTACACACTGAGGCATATGGACACAATGTGAAAAAATTAGTATTTTGGAAAGTGTTTTTTTGTGTTTTTTGCCTTATTTCGGTGGGGGCATTTTGTTTGTTGGATTTTAAGATCGACATCTGTAAATTACACATCCAACACAAAAATTGAAATTCAGGTATGAAGACATGAGCTGTTATTTTGATATGTCTACATTGCCTCACTAGTCCTCTTACAGGTTATGTCCACTAGTAAAACTAAGTTGTTGGTTTTCTTTTTTCTGGTGGGATGGAGGGAGGGAGGATAAAAAACTAAACAATTTTACTTTCTTCTTTTCACAGCATTTTGTAGTTATATATCTCGTTTTCAGGAGGAATGAAAAAATCTTGGTTGACTTAACTAATTGTATAATTTTGCTCTGAAAACTCAGTCCAAAATCTGCAGTAAAAAAAAAAATAAAAAAAAAAATCAATGCTTTGTGTTTATGTGATCCTTAATTAATATTCTCAGTGGCCTAGAAAAGAATGCAAGCAGTCAGTGTTTGTGGCTAAAGTATTTCAGAAACCCTCAGCTTTATTCTACAGTTAATAACATATATTAACATAAATTTATTTCCCCACAAGACAGTTATGATATAGCACACATTTATTTTGTGTGAGCAGGGATAAATAACTCCAACATCTGTTCCAGATGTTAAACTAGCTAAAAGTTAAAATACGTGTGAAGCACAACTGTTGTGACTTGGTTCTCCTGGAGCTGTGTGGGCATCCTGTGGGATGGTACCTAGTCTGTTATTTAGGTGTCTTATCTAGCAATTGCCTCACCAAAATATTTAGATGCCATTCCAGGAGGGTTATCCACTCCTATCCAGCCAAGCATAACTACTTGCATTCCCTGGGCAGTTATTGGAGACCTGCATCTCTGGAAACATGCAGTGGGCAATCTTGCCTTCTTGCCTTAGGTGTTCACCTTGATATGTCAGCTGTATAGGGAGTGCAGATACCTCACGGGAGTGATCCATGCAGTTTAACTTACACGGATGCCTGCCTGCCATGTCTTGTGCAAGCAACTCAGCCAAGGGAGGGTGAAGTTGTAAGCACTGTCTGCTCTTTGAGGTGGTTTCACTGTGCAGCCGTGAGCTCCAACAGTCATGGAGGAAATGAAGGTAGAACCAGGCTCCAAGATAGGGATTGGAGTGTTTACCCATCTGGTCCCTGTTTCCAAGACAGTTCTTGTTTTTAAAAATGCTTATCAAATGATTGAAAGTGTAAAATGCTTGCATGTGCTTCCATCATTGCTGCCACTACTGCAGCCTTGGCCACATCTCATTTTTCAGCGTTTTTAAATGACTTAAGCTGTTTGCTGGAGTCTACATGTCTTGGAGCACAGCTGATCAGCAGATGCCTATCTGCCATAAGCATATGTGTGGGTAATTAAGGTTAATGCACAGGGAACTTCTAGAAACATAAGTAAGGAGTCACCTATTGAGTTTTAGTGCCTAGAAGATTAGGTAGTTTTGGATAATGAGTGAATTATGTCTGTCCTACAACTTAAGTAGGTTTAATATTTCACCTCTGTATTTTATTTCCTTGGCACATTGTCTTTCTTCTACCTCCAGATTCCCAGGAGAGCTCTTAGCATGTGGTGACTTTGTGGCTTCCCCTCTCTCATCATCAAGTTACTGGTCATCACTCACACCTCTTCTCATTGAAAGCTGAAATAACTGAGTGCTTCAACTGGTACTATCTAGAGTTTTCTTAAATAGGATTTTTCATTCTTTTTAAATGCAGGAGGTAGTCAAGTGAGGCACATCTTGGAGACATGTCAGAGCTGATACTCCTAGCTTCTCTTGATGTCTGTCAAGGAAGGGGTTGGTTGTATCTTTTTTTCTTGGCCTTGAGCATGTTATCATATGTATGTGTGGGAAAGAAGCTAAAGGGGAAAATGGCAGGGTGGGGAAAATGGTTTTTCTGTGGAGTGAATACCAGCTCTGATGAATGGACATCACTTGAATTGTACACAGCCTGTTTTGTCTCTTGTCCTCTGCTCTCAGCAGTGTACGCAGACAGTGTCCAGGAAAATTAATTGCATTTCCCATTATTAGCTACATCGTTGTCATATGAGGGCAGTTGTACCAGGACTTCCTTGCCCAGGTCATGACAAGTAAAGGAGTAAGGAGAGCTAGCACATTTTTTTAAAATTGGAAGAAGTCGAGAAGAGAAGCGGCGGCAGAGAGTGGCTCTTCCTGCTTTGCAGATGCTTTTCATTTTCCTGCACTGATGCCCACAGACATTAAAACCAACATCAAAGAGAGAAACAAATGAAGTGTGTGTGCCTCCATGCTTGTTCAACAGCTAATGGTGAGTGTAGTACAGCCATTCAAAGTTACTTATCTTGTGATTCACTCAAATAAAAAACAATTTTTCAGTTGATGTTAACATTACTTGCTGAAAAATTACTTTTTCAATTGTGAAACATTTATAACATACTGAAATATACATATTAGTAAATGTAATAGTCCAAGACATCAGATTTTGGAATGATACTTGGATATTGTGCCCAAAGAGTCACCTAAATTGAAAATGTGTGAGTTGAAATAGTGGATCCCGATGATCAGATCACTCTTAGTATGTGTATTTTTGTATTACATGTGAACAATATGGTGTTAGCAGGTTGATTAGTAATAGAAAAGGGTAAAAATGAATTATGGTTAACAAATATTCTAGTATTTCAAAATATAAAACATTAGTAAACCAGAAACCAAAAAAAATCCTCTTCGCAAACCTTATCCCAGAGTTCAGTAAACAAGGTTATTAAGTTAATATTCTGAATTTCTATCTTGATGCTTTCAGAAGTAGCATATAGTGAGTCACCCTTTGGACAAACTCTCTTGATACTGAAGATTGCTCATTAAGAGCAAGCCTCTCGCTTCTGCATTTCAAAAAGCCAAAGAATTAAGTCATTTGTGTCAGGACAAGGATATTTTTAACTTCACAGGCCAGGGACTGCTGGCTGTGTTGACAGGCTACAAAAGATGCCCTGGCAGTATAGGAGCCCTGTGTCTGTGGATGGAGGGACAGTTTCTGTCTGAGCAGCACAGCAGTAGCATGGGCAGCTTCCTGGGGCTGCTCAAGCTCCACTCTCTTGGCTGTTTACTGAGATCCTGCTTTGCTGGTGCTGCTGCATACTTTTTTCTTTAGGTGCCTTAAATTGTAGCCACCATTATTTATTATTCAGCTCTATTAGATTATTTGAATTCAAATTCTGAAGGGAATTCCTCAGCAAATAATGGCCTCCAATTTTGAACTAAATTGAAAATTTAATAAAACTCCCATGTAAAAACAATCTCAGAAAAGATTGCCAGCTGCATTGGAATAGAGAATCAGTTCAATTTATTTCCCCAAACACAGTACACTTTGTGGATATTTCCTCCAACCACAACCAACTTGAAAGGAAGAGAAACTTTATTCATGGGAATGTAGGTCAGTCAGCAGTACAACCCCCTTTTTTATCCATGAAGGCCCCATATTTGACAGTCTATATATAATAAATAATTAATGATTGCACGTGGACAAAACAAGCTAAACAAGTTACAAAACTTGGAGGAAAACCAGCCAGTCTAGATCCAGTTGGTGCCTCTGATTTACTTTGAGGTGGTCTTCAGAGCTTCTGCCTCAAAAAACAACGCTATCGTTCATCACTCCAGCAGCATCTTCCCTCACCTCCCAGGGGCACCAAGCCATGTCATGTGTCTTAACTGCGTTAGTCTTGGGACAGGGTGGGACCAAGCTGGCTGCTAAGGTGAGAGTCCAGAAGCAGCCAGCTCACAGGGCTGTGAGATGGGGCAGGCATGCTTGTCTTGATTTCCCACTTGCGCCTCCATCTCTGAGAAGTAACAACTTTATCTTGATGAGGATAATGAGGCAAGTCAAAGTGTTTGAAGATGGCAGTGGTTTGACCCAAGAGATGGGAGAAAATGAGCTGCAGGGTTTTTCTTGATGAAGTATTTCTGTAGCGGGGGAGCGGAGGGGGCTGGGAACATGAAGGCTGCAATAATGTGGGGCAAGGCGTGTATGAAGTGTACATGGAAAAGGATTATTAGATTGTGTCAGTATTTATAAATCAGCTGGCTAAACTATTTAATGTTGCTTCCAAAGGTCTGTCTTTGCCCCATTGCGCTTTTTTATGTTCTCCATGATAGATGACACCATCCCATTAAATCTCATTTGAGAAAGCTCTTGCAGTGTCCCTGTTCTCCTTCCGAAAATGTGATTTACACCTAAAAGGCAATGGTTTTGGAAAGATGTCTTTTTCTTGTAAAAATACTCTTCTCTTGGCCTGTTTATATGTCACTGCATTCAAATGCAGTGATTTATCCGACAATAAATAGATATTACTGCTCTATGAAGTGTGCTGTGAAAAAGGCACCATGTAAGCTAACATGTATATATATATACATACTGTACTGTAAACTTGAACTCACTCTGAAATAACTTCTGGACTTAATCTAACTGGACAAGAGCTACTGTTAATGGTTTTGCATAGCATGCTATGCCTTTTGTGGCAATGCATATGTGATGAACTTAGATACATCTCTAGGACTGCTGTGCTTTTCCTTAGCAGATCATGACAATGTCCTGTGAACTGACAGACAGCAAAGAGATGAGAAAATGTATGAAATTCCTGTGGACCTGTGAAGGGGCAACTCCATCCTTGCTACCCCATCTTGTACATAATTCCTTACTTCTCCTGATAAATCATGCCAATTTAAAGGGCAGTTTTATGGTACTAGAAGGTTGTCAATGTGATGATATCTGCCACTGAAAGCTTTGGACAAAATTACAACATCTTTACCCAGTACTCTTCCAAGCTCAGGTGTGTTATGGCTGGGTTATTCCCTGCTCTTTCATTCCTTCCCCCCTCCCTGCCCCCGGCTCTCAAATCATGTATAAACACTAAAAAACCCCCTCATAAACATCATGTGTTATGGCCTCAGTCTGCATTCATGTGTATTTCAGTGGGTCTGTTCTACTCAAGATGAGAAATAAAAGTTTCCAAAAGGTGAACAAAATGAGATGATGAAAGGAACAAAGACCTTTATTTATAAGCTTCATCTTCTGAAAAACCTCAAGTGCA
This sequence comes from Coracopsis vasa, assembly GCA_026283785.1. Lineage (NCBI taxonomy): Eukaryota > Metazoa > Chordata > Aves > Psittaciformes > Psittacidae > Coracopsis > Coracopsis vasa. The sequence continues at coordinate 61,347 of JANHGB010044872.1, forward strand.
TTTGTAAATGCAATTTTGTGATGCGCAGGTGTTACTGTTGGTGTTGTCTAACATGTTAAGAAACAGGTATTAGAAATTAATTTTTTTTATCATGTGCAACTATAGTAATAGATTATAATCTATGATCGTAAGTATGATACAACCCTTTAAAATTTATGACATTTTTTGTAATGACTCTTGTCTTAGCTCATTTTAAATGTTTGATGCAAGTTGTAGGTCATGACTGAAGAAATGAGAGAAATGAGAGAATTCTCTTTTCCTCCTTTGAACTTATGTAGGACAATTGCTACGTTCCCTTGCATGCTAGGCAAGGCTTTACAAGTTCTTGTAGACCATAACTAAATGGATATGGGGCTGAGATGGTGTCCTGGGGCTAAATGCTCGTGTAATGATGAATCTGAACATGGAACAAAGCAAAACAAGGAACAAGTCAAAACCAATGCTCATTGTTAGATGTTGATGCTTGAAGGTTGAGAGGGATGGGTTGCCTGAGGAATTATAAAAATGATGTTTACAAGAAGATGTGTTAAGTTGTGTCAAATGACTGCGTATTTCAATGCAGGAAATTGTACTCATGCAACTTTAAGGTTACACAGTTAAAAATCGTAACAATTCAAGGAATATTAAAGTCATGTCCCATGGCAAATTTGATTCAGGTTCTCTGTGTGCCTGTTTTACAGCCCTGCATGCATTCAGTAGTACAAAAAGTAGCCCAGCCTAACCTATCCTCCATCAGGTTACACACAAGAGGGAAAGCAGAGGTGTGTGAAATTATACAAGACCACAGCAGAGATAAAGCTGCTTTAGCAACCGTCTTTTGTGTTTCTTAGCATAGCAATTAAACCATAAACGTCCTGCTACCGCTTTAACATAGTTTTAACTTGTCTAATATTCTGCTTCTTCTAAAGCAAAAGAAAGCAACTGCTGCTTTCCAGGCAGAAGAGAATTATTTTTGTAAATAATAAGGGGTTATCTCATAGTAGTGTTCAACCATTACTGTTCCACGGTTACTGATGGTACTGCAGTACTCTTCTCCTGACTTGAAAGGCTACACTCTATATTCATCTAATGATAGATTCCCTCAACATTTGCATTGTAATTGAGGGGTCCTTCCTCATTTTAGGGACCTAGGCTTTTAACCTTTGCAATTGACTCCCTTTTTGTGATGACAAAAGGTAGAAGGTAGAAGGAGAACCTACGCCTGCCTCTGGCTTTGCTTTCCAGGTTGGAAAGAGCTTCTATCTATAGTTGCTTCTATCTGAAGTTTTTCAGAAGTTGTCTGTACAGGTTTCTTTTTCTACTCAGGTATTGCACCCCCAACATAAATCTCATGTCTTTGTAAATGTAATTGTGCAGGAGGGTTGCTTTTGGAGAGACTGAGAGGCTCAAAGGTTATATGCCAGAAAGATGTCTGCTGAGATAAAACATTGGGTTGGTAGGTATGTTAAAACTGGTTATGCATCTTTGATAAAGAAAATGTTGTGTTGTTTTGGACTAGACAGCTCTAAACAAACACTCTTAGATGTTGAGAGAGGCATTCCTGCTCCAGTCCTTTTTTTCCTCCCTTCAAAGTTGCTTTGAACCTGAACACTAACCATGTTCTGCCCCTCTCCCCCCAGCTACGCAGGGGAGGAGGACAGCACAGGGACATGTGGCTGGCAGCTGGGGACAATTCGGTGGCTTCTCTCTTGGGACAAACAAGTTGTGTCTGTATTTTTATTTTTTTTTAATGATTATTTTTACCTGAATGGTACAAAATTGCAGCTAAACAAATTCGGATACGTAGGTGAAATTGCAGGCTTAATTTTCATTTAGTGGAGAAGTAGGGAGGAAAAGCTTAACTTCTCTAGAGACCCAATTTTTAGAAAATTGCATATAATATTACTTAGTGAAAAGAGGCTTTTTCTACAGTATGCTCATTTTCTGATAATGTGAAGAGGTTTATAGCATGGCTTGAAATGAAGTACTAATTTAATCATTCGTTCTTTGTGGCCGATAGTTGAAATGTAGTTTAATTTCAGTGACAAACTTCAAACTTCTATTTTATCCAAGGTGTCTTCAATCGAAGTGGAGCATTCAGTGAATAGGGCGAGAAGAAATACGGGTGCTTGTCTTCATCTCATTGGTTAATAGATTATTCTGGAAGGTTGATAGATAGAATCAGACTTTTTCCCAGGTTCTGTTTGCAAAGAGGCAAAGTGCTGTGGTTGATGATAGAAACTTCTACAGATTGTTATATCTGTCTGTTACATGTCTTTATGCAGACTTTTACGCCTGATTGCTTAGGAGATAAACCTTATGTCTCCAAAGAATAGATATATTTCACCACTTATGTCAGTTCTGATCTTTAGTGTCAATACTCTTCCTCCTATACTAAGGTGTATTTAGTGTCATTTCTTTTCCCTGGTTTTTGTGTTGTGAATCTAGGTTCTGATTAATCGTGTGTATAACAGAGTCTTATGAAAAGTAGCAGGGTAACATTTGGAATTTACTTTGAGATCTTATCCTTTGACATAACGCACAGATTTTGTTTTCACTCACCAAAATGCAGCAAGCTCAAACCTAGTATTTTACCAGAATCAGTGGGGATTCTACTGTGTGGGATTGCTGTGGAGAAACTCTTCTCTGGAGTTTCTCACTCTGTTACCAAGTGATACATGGTCATGGTTTCAAGCCAAAGATGGAGTTATGTTACTGAGGGGCTGTGAGTGACCAGATCTCCCAGGTCTACTTGAAGACTGCAGTTTCTATCCCGTTGCTGGTCCTGGTGATGCCACCATAATGGCAGGAAACCTGCAGGCTTTCTCTGCATTGCATGTTTTTCTTCAGCCAGTGAACTCACTGACTGTTCCCCGGTGCTGAATCCTCTTGGGAGAAGCATTAAGTAGCTCTAATTATAGTAGCAGGAGGTGGTAACCTCTTACTCATTTTCATGTTCAGTGCCACAGAAAGCCCAGAGACCCTCTGCAGGTCTGAGAAGAAGTAGCAGGTAGTTGTGGGGCTGTCTTTCCTAATAAGAGGCTGCTGTTCAGCCTTTGAAGATCTCCTGCATTCAGAGTTAGACTTTACAAGCTGAAGAGCTGCAGGGCAAGCTCATTAATAAAGTTAATGAGTTGGAAGGTGAGTGTCAGGTTTTTGGAAGCCCACCATCAGTGTAGTTGTCTTCCTAGCTAACATTTGGGACAAACATAACATGGAGATGTCATGAGTATTGCCAACCACCCCACTGTTACCCTTCCCCACCACCCCAAAAGTCCAGAAAGATGAAACATCTTAACTATCACTTCATGAACACAGTGATTAAAGTGCTTGCACTGGAAGTTAGATTTTGGTGAAATGCTTTTCTTTTCCTGACAGAATTTCAACCCACCTCCTCTCGGTGAAGTGCTTTAGGACTTAAGTGATTAGGGTACTCAGAAATCAGTGGAAGAGTAGTTCTGTGCCATTCTCTGCTGCCAGGAATGCTTCTGTATTTTACATTTAATAATTATCAGAGTACAAATCCATTCCTTTATCTTGCCTTAGGTTCATGAAACTTAGAATCCAGACAAGCCACAACGTGAGAGGTTTTTAAAATAAGCCAGAAATGTTCAGGTACGCTATCAATCTAGACATTAATGCTATTTGTATTCCTATTGTATTGGCAGTTCTGACATATATGAGTGTTTCTCACAGCTGTGCTTCTCCATTTCATTTTGGCTGAGAAATAATGAACGTAAGCATGAAAGTAATGCTGTCCTTAGTGGGCAGGTTTGGAACTCTTAGTAATGACAGGATGTCCTTGGGGCTGGTGTGAGCACATCTGATTGCTTGCGTGGATAGGGCCTCCCCAGCCTGGGCAGTGGTTCCAGGCTTTATCCCTAAAAAGGCAGATGAGGTAGAAGAAGCAGTAAGTTCTGAGGGATGTTGCAGATAAGTATAAAAGGATTTTGATATTTTATATGCCTAGGTTAACAGATGGCAGATGCAATGCAGTACACATTAATGTAGAATAAATAATGAATCTTAGAGAAAAGAATAAGAGGAAACATCTGGTGAATTGAAACATGATGTATCATATTGACCGAGAGAGGAAGAGCAAGTTACCATGGAGAAATTCTCAAAACAGGCAATATGAAGAGCAAAAAACCCTGTTACTGCAATTTGTTTTGTTTTGTTTTGTTTTGTTTTTCATTAGGACACAGTGTGTTCATCTGGGGGTGTAGCATTGCTGTGCAGGAGCGTACATATTAGCTTACTGGTTTAAAAGAGCTCCCTCTCACTTGGACACTGAGTCGTAGAGCATGTACAGCCATTGCACCACCAAGGGGGCATTTCTGAGAAATGTGGCAGTGACTCAACAAAGAGTGAAGCAGTTCTTCTCATCTGAATTAAGGTAGCAAAAGTTGGATGCTGCAGGGGCTTAGGAAATGCACAGCTTCATGCTTAGGGGCAGGTCCTAGTAGCTCACTCTCTTGAGTCCTTTTGCATGAACCCATAAATGAGCCAATTTCCCAATTTCTGGCAATGCTGCTTCACAGTAACTGATGAGAGACTGATTTTATTTTAAGCAAGCAAATTGTTCGAGTCTTTGGTTTGGTGAAATGGAACTTCCTAGGGAAACAATTTTCAGGTTCCTTCCAGCACCATGTATATGTATAAATGTTGGTGAATTCTAATTATTGCTTGGTGTTTCTATTTTTAGATTGTGAAACGAAGAGTGGCATTGATATTACTGGCAGATTCAATCCATCTGGCTTTCTTAGTACTATAGTTGAATACCAGTGCTGTAGCTGGCTCTATGAAAGATAGCTGAAAAAGGATCAATTTCCATCTTGCAAATACTACGGGCTAATAACAGAAATGCTGGTAAAAAGTTTTTTATTTTTGAGCCTTAATTTGTTTTGGTTTTGTTTTATGAATTTTAAATCAAAGAAATGTAATGCAATTCCAGTAACATTAAACTTGCACGTTAGCCTGGAAAAGATACAAATAAACTCCTAAATGCTGTGTAGCTGCGTATTGCTCTACAAATTTCAGTGGTGACGTTACTCTTTAAAGAATGTTATTGTGGTGTATCAATTTTAGTATTTGTCAGGAAAACACAGTCATTGCGTTTAACCTTTGTGTCCAGAAACTCTGCTTATTCAGATTTACAGAATAAATGATTCAGAAATCAGTGAGACTGTAATATACTTATTGTGCATATTTCGTAAAGATACGCTGACAGGGTCTCTGTGATTCCTCTCTCAGTTTTGGCTTTTAAAAAATAAATTGAGTAATGTGACATTTATGTTAGTATACTGCTATTTTTGCAGTTCCAATACTTGGGTGCTGCTGAGCAAGTACCATAGGATAGAAGGGAAATTTCCTGGATTATTAGGTCCAGTGTGTTGCAGGGCAGAACAGCAGCACAGCTGAAGGGTCCACACAGTGTTCACTTTGTGATATGCCTTTCCATGATGACAAGATCAAGTGCCTACAAAACTGAATGGTGTTAAGATGACCTCGGTAAGTCAAAAGAAAATGTAAACTTGTCTGAAGAGCTAAAGGTGCCAAATTCTTCTAGGACACAGCTGCTGTCAGCAGCAGTATTTAAAAGTGCTTGTTTTAGTGGTTCTTTCCTGCCTGTGACTTAAAATGAGATTAGGAATTATTTGTTAAAGAAATAAAAAAATATTACAATTATTAGAATTGTGAGAGAAATTTGTGTCTCCATGCTTACATCCTCTCCAGTCTGACCCCCTGGAACTGGTCAATGAGTAAACACAGTTCTTCAACAAATATATTCTTATCCCTGCCTCTGCACCTGGGTTTGTTTTCCCTTCTATCAGGCTTGTTTCTGACTGGTTCCATCATGGTGAGGCAGAATCTGGATGTTGCAATACCAATCTCTCTTCTTGCTTGAAAGCTTAATGTGAATTAATTTCTTCATTCAGTCTCCTAACGAAAGAATTACTACTAGCTGCAAAGGTATTCACTGTTATCTCTGTAATTTTATGGGCCACTTGCAATTGTGGTATCTAATTCAACACACTTCAGAAAATAGGAACCTGGTACAAAAACTGGAATAAGATTTAAAAAAAACCCAAAGAATGAAAGTGACTGGAAAACTTGCTGAATCGGTATGTCATGTTTACTTGTCTGTAAAGTGTCCACTTAAAAAAAGACCAGCAAGCAGGCAAACAAATGTCTAGGATGTCATTCATAATAAACATACATGAGCATTGGATTTAACATTTATGAAAAGTAAGCACTTTATGGTGTTGGGACAAGAAAAAAATAAATAAAACTAGAAAAACAGGATCATTTGAGAAAGCCAAACTAAATGCACTGGAATACTGGAAGCTAAAAGTAGTAGGCTTCAGTGTATTATGAATGTTATCACGGTTAATAAATATTCTGACAGAAATACTAGAAGACAGTATGGGTTCTGCTGAGAGTTGTGAAGTTTTCCTTGGAAAGCAGGATTTGAAACTCTTTGCAGTACGGTAAAAATAAGAATTTTCATGGGTCACTACAGACCCCATAAAATGAGTTTCCACCAAATGTTGTTCTATTTCGAACTGTTAATGTCTACGAATTATTGGCAGCTGTGAAATAACAATTATGCCATCTTTCCTTATTTATATTTCCTGCCTAATGTCAAAACTCAGCAGTTATTGTGTATCATCTGGCCTTTTTTAGTGCTTTATATTTTTCATCCAACTCAACAAGAAAAATACTTAAATTTGCACTACAGAATATTCCTGTAACACATACAAATGTTTGCTGATTGAATGTAGAGAAGAGTGACTGAGACAAAACTGTTGTTTCAAAATATCCCTCCTAATGTGGAAGACATGCATTTAAATTTTTTAAACATTATGCTACTTGGGTAATTCAGTTTGACATGTGGCTGTAAATAAGTTATTTGAGGACTGAGTTGCTTTTGACATGGGCTGTGTGTGTGTGTATAAAGTGTATTTTATAAACGTATATGTGCATGGCAGCCAGTGTGATAAATAGCACAAGGTATATATGTACTTGTATGGTTTTGGCAACTTCAGTTGTGGTGTTCAGGCCACTAGGCTTATTTTTCATATTCCAGATCTCAGAAAGGCTTCAAAGAGCTGCTAATTATGAAACAAGCCAACCCTCTGCTTGCTTTGATAGGTGTTTGCTCTCAAATGCAAATGCTATGCTCTCCTATGGCTATGCTCTCCTTTTCCGGAGGAGAAACCCTATAACTTAAAGTGCCCGAGCTGACGCGGTGGGTTGGCAGCAGACCTAGGTTTGGGCTGCCCTGGTCTCTGGTGATTGAGGCTGGGCTCCTGTGCTGTGCATGGGCTGCCAGCACAGTTCTCAGCCCCCAGCACAGCCCTCTGCCCTGGCCTCAGCGGGCATGAAATGCACTGCAGCCAAGATTATTTATTCTGGCATCAGCCATTTATTCCCATCTTTTCCCCAGGGATTCTCCCTTGCCCCATCATCTGCAGTAAATTCAAAATTTCAGTCATGCAATGGGAGGCAGGCCGCAGCTGCTGGAATAAGCCATGTTGCCCGTGTAAGTGAAAAGAGAAACAGGTTTGAATTCAATTAAACATATCACAGTATTTCTGCATAGAGATTTTTATCTTCTTTTTCTAGAGGCTCAAAACCATTGATTCAAAGAACTTGCCAAGAACTTGCCAACCCAGTTTAAGTTGGCAAGCAGGTATTCTTTATTGCAGCGCTGGGAGAAACGGGAGATATCTCCTCCTAACATGTCTCATCCCAGCATCAATCAGGCTGTGATTATATTGTTGTTTAACTTACACATTCATTATATTTCCAATAAATGGTGTACATATTCATAACGTTTCCCAGAACTACTTTACATAGGTTTGCGCCTATTTTCGCATGAGCACAACAACATGCTAGTGGTCTTTGGGACTCCTGGTGGTTGTTTCTTCATCGCCTTCTTCACTTCGTTCTTTGGCTGAACTTTAGGATTGGAAAGTCCCGTTGTCAAGCTGCCCACCACTAGTCCAGTTCTAACTGGTCATTGTGCAACATTTATCCAAAATGTTTCCTTCTTGCTATTATTACTTGCCATCAAGGTCAACACTGCTTAGCTACAAAGCAGAACTAAATTTACTTCTGTACAAAAGAGTATATTTCATTTTGTACTTCCCTTGGTCATAAGGTAGTTACTTTATTTTACTGATACTTTGCTTAAGTCTATTCAATTAAGGTTTGCTTAAAATTAGGAAAGCTAAATATTTGGCTGTAAGTGAAAAAGCTGTAGGTTTTTTTGCTCCCCTAGTGCTTTCATTTCCATGATCAACTTAAAATGCTGGGTTTTATCTTACACTCTAAAGCTCAGTGTCTCACAAGATCAAACTTGGTATTACACAAATTTATACTTATTTTGCTATGCGGATTTTGAGAGGGGGAAGAATTGTAGGAACATTAGGTAGAGTCAGGGAAGTTTATTTTTATAGCGGCTGAAAAACATTACACATAATTTTATTATTTTTATGCCCAATATGACATCTTACCTGTTCAACCATTGAAAGTCATATTAAATGAAAACTCTCTGAATACGAGCAAAAGTATTTGCAGCTATAAGGTACTCATAACATTCACATGTTTAAATAGTCAGTGTTTTTAATGAATCAAGCTTTGGTCAGGGTGTAAAAGATACAAGATCTGCTTTTGGTACTGCTCCTGACTCACTGTAAGATCCTGACAGTCCCTTGCTCCTGTTCTTTTCCCCGTAACTTACAGTCTAGTACAAAGGACAACATCTTTGGTGCAAAGAGTCGATCTTGAGCATTCAAAGCATGTCCAATAAAAAAACATCCCAGTCTTGATTGGAACTTCACTGCCATACAAAAAACCTACATTGTTATTAACCCTAAAGTAGTTTCTGAAGCTGATTTCAGACTTAAGAGAGGAAATGCCTGCATAAAACTTGCTCTTGGGAGTTATAGGATTGTTGTAGGTAAGCTTTAAAGCGTGCAGTGTCTGGCAGCACAATCACTCACGTTTCAAATAATTAATTAACGTTCCTTTTTACTGCATTCTGTGCCCATATACAGAAGCAGCCCATACCACAGCCCAGGGATTTTAATGACGTTACAATAAAAGTGTCCTTGACTTGATCGGGTGGTTTTACTCAATTGTTCCTTATAGGAGCTCCCTGGGGCTGTAGCCTCCTGCCGCCCCCTTTGCAGGAGCTTTTCCCAGTTCTGCTTCAGTGCAAGGCCACGTGCAGCTCTAAAAAGGCCACGAGAGCCCCCCTGGGAAATGGGGTACAGCTGACTTGGGAATTTTTCTTCTTCATTTTTCAAGTACTGAGCATAAGCCAACCCCTACTGCATGAGTCTGCATTGTACTGGACCCTGGTGCACAATGGCATTAACCTGGGAGCTGGGTACAACCGGTGCAGATAAGCAGAGAGTGACAGTCCCACCTTCTAGAGCTCGTGATCAAAAAATATTTTGTGCCTATTTAGGATTTTGCTATCTTTGGTCATTCCCCAGCATAAAGCAAAATTGAATGGAAGAGTAGAAAACATTGCATTGTCATGGTGCTGGTGGTACAGCAGTCTCTGTGCTATTGTGTATGATGACACCTGGATAAGCGTTACATAGTTGTGTGGATGAAACCTGTATCTCAGATTTTAATGGGGTTTGTTTGCAGTAAAGGAAGTCCATTATTTAAAAGTTGCTGCTTAAAATATGTTTGGAGAGGATAAATTGTGGTTTGCACACATTTTTGATGAGATGTTTTGGCTGCCAGAACCTGCTTCTACTCTGGCCTTAGTTGCTTCAGGCTTTGGCCTGAGGACACTTGTCAGTGCTTCAGACAAATGCGTGCTGCGTAGTGAGTCAGAAGAGAAATGGTCCTCAAATTAGGCCAGGCCACTTCTGGTTTGTTTCTTGGGGTGTTTAGGATTTTTTTTTTCAGCATGGATAATCAAAATTTTGGATTCTCATCCTAATAACAAGCTAGGAGTATAACGTGTTTCCATCTGTCACTTCTGTGCTATACGGGTATTTTGGGGGATGATCTCCTGTATTTCAATTGCATCCTCTGCAGGGCAGTAGCCCATGCATCTGTAGGCACCCAGCTCAGTGAAGCCAGCTCCTGTCCTCTTGTGCTGAAGCCACAGAGATGAATCCCTGTAGTTCTATTTTCCCAGAAAAAAAACCACATAGCAAATAACTTTTTGTACGTTTTAATCCACTGCTTCAGCATCATCTACCCAGGAAGATAGCAGGAGTGTTTACTTTCTTGTTAGAGCTGTAGTAGTTTTCATTGGTATCAAAATAGTATTTATTTTTTGTAGAACCAAATATTTACTCTGATAACTGCTTCTTTCAATATCTTAGTTTTGAAGATGTTAGTCTTCATTTTTAACTGCAGAAGATGGTGTGTATTACCTAACCAATTTCAGAATCCCCAGTGGGTTTCTGCCCTGCAGAATGTCAGGCTATTTCTTCCTTCAGTTGTCCTCTAAACTTTATCTTTGACATTACTGGAAAGGTTTTGAGTTCATTTCCATCAGTTTAGGTAACACACTTTCAGTGGTGGTTCTTTTTGGTGCTGCTGTTAGAAACCTTCACCTGATAGAGGTTAGGAACTTATTTTTAGAGATGCAGACCTGACCTAAAGGCAAAATATAGAAATCAGTAGAGCTCAAAATTGACTTTGCTGCTTTTGTGAGTTGTCTGCTGGTGCCACAATCCCTGCATTACACTGGTCTGCAGGGGGCCGGAGCACCAGGTCTGACTCCTTGCTACCCTGTAAGCAGCTGCTTGAGGGGACAGAACAGCATCACAGGGAGGGGCACAAAAGGACAGCATGAAGTGCAAGCTTCCTCATGAGCATGGAGCCCGCACCTTGAATTCGTGGGTTGGCTGCTTGCCTAGCTGATAACTTAGGCCAGGATGGCCTAACCTTTGGAGGTATGTGGACAGCCTTCAGATTTTGGGGTACCACTTTGCCCTGCTGACACTTCCTGAGCACCATTGGCTGCTCCCGTTTGCTGGGTGTCCTCAGGGAGAGGTGCCAGGACAGACCAACACGTGCCCTGTACTGCCTGATGCTGATGTAAGCTTTTAGCAGCACAGCACTCTGTGGCTTGAAGGTGATTACATTTTGGCAGAAGCAGGATATTTAAGATTAATTTGGAACCCAAATCATTATTAGTAGTGTGTCAGTAAGATAGCGTTTGCAGGGAAAGCAGTACTTTTCAAAGTTATCGCAGCACTAAATGGAGAGGGAATCACTGGCTTTACTGAGCAGCTCCTAGACTTCAGGGTTTTTTTTCTTCTAAATTGGTTGTGAACATCCTAAGTAGGTCAGTGCGTATTTCAAACATTTCGCAAAATACCAGAGCTCTTAAAGCCTGATTAGGAGGGGTTACTAAATGCTTGCTTTCAATGTTTGCTCCTTTGTTCAATGCGTCATTTTTTAGTTCTCATTCTTTGTGTCTTAATATTCTTTTGTTGCCTGTGGAACAGACTGCAAATTATTTTTGTTAATGGCTCTTTTTAAAATCTAAATAGCTTGGAATTTTTCTGTTTGCTTTGGTTGTTTTGATGCAATGGCTTTTGATACTTGGCATCACTTTATTATAGAGTGAAGCTTTCTATTGTTTCCTCATTTGTTTCATAATACTTTGTGTCTTTAAAAATGTCCATTAAGTATAATGACTTTGCTTTACTTACTCCCTATATTTGTCTGCTGAGACTCATATAATCTTTTCCTTTCCTGCTCATGAGTTCTGTTTTCCTTTTTGGACATGGTATGTTTTTAGAATATTTTTCATGTTTGATAGCCTTTTTTGCTCTTTTCCTCATAATGTCTTTTGGAAATGGAGGACTAGGGAGACTTATTAGACTGCTTTTGTTTGGGTTTGGGTTTGGTTTTTTTTACTCTCATGCTCTGCTTATAGCTATGCCTTTCTTGTATGGTATCTTCATAGAGTGTCCTGGCACATGCCATTATTTTAATCTTTTTATCGCTCTTCTAGGTTTTCTTTTAGCTAACTTCCCTGGGTTTATGTAATTCCTCTCTAAAAATTAAAACAGGGACAGGCTGTGCACGTGGGGACAGGCATTTTCTTCAGTGCCATGTTGAACAGCAGCTACTGCAAGTGGAGAGGAAAACCTGGGCTTGCTGAGGGGAGTGGGAATGCACTGTGCAAAGCGGAGTGGGATCAGAGGAAGAAGCAGTAGAGAATAACAGGTTCAAGTTATTTAGAAAAATTCAGGGTATTTAGTTCTTGTGGTAAAGGACAGAAAGATGGAAAGGAGAGAAATCAAAAGGGGATTTGGAGGGGGAAAAGTTGGTAAAACACTATGTCTATTACAGTGTGGATGGATGCTATATGGGAGCAATTCTCCTGATACAGAACCACTGATAAAACTTTGATGCTCGTTCGTAGTGGTTGTCCCTAATCTGATCTTTGCATAGTATGTCTGCACACAACCTTATTTATATTTGCCATGAAGGGAGGAATAAGAACTATTTGCATGGCCCAAATTAGCAAAGGGATCCTTAAACTTGAATTCTCATCCCTGCATGAAATGCTGTTGGTCTGACTCTAGAGTTGTAGAAACTCAGAGTCTCTGGTGGTCTGAAAGTCCACATGAGAAAAAGAAAGAAAGTCTGAGTAACATATACTTCCATAATATTTATACAGCTGTAGGAGGTTTACTTCACTTGAAAATTTCAGCAACTGTGTGTAATCCAGAAATATTTCCATCAGCCTTTTGAACAACGAACTTAAGGTGATGTAAGTGAAAGTCCAGTGATCTTACCCCCAAGCCCATACACGTAACACATGTTGCATTGTGAGTTGATAAAACTGAACACCCGTTCCTTATTACTACCTTTATTTTTTCTTTCTGAAGAGTATTTACTTTGCTGCCTTTAAACTGGTATGTTAAGCAGCTCAATAGCATCAATCTGTATTCCTGAAAGATAGGATAGACATATATTGTAGCTGCAGATGTTATGAAAGTTTGACAAAAAATGTCTGATAACTTCTGTAGTGTTCAAGGTCATAGAACAAAAAATTCTCACATACTGTAGGAACTTGGTTTTAACCTGGAGGTCATAAAATAGGAGCTGTAAAACAAGTCTGTGAAATATCGTAGAAGAATATTAGTTGTTTCCAACTGACAATTCATTTTGTAGGTACTGAAGTAGACTCAGCTGTGTATCAGTTCATTCCTGGGGAGAGAGAAAGTGTACGGTCAGCATAGGCTAATGTCTTTTTATGAGGAAAGGTTTTATTCCATTAGTACGGTAGGTTGTTGAAATAATAAAGTATGTACTCTTCACCTCTTATTTTCATTTCCTGATGTATGATAGCTTGAACTGCTGTTGAGTAAAATTTGCAGCAAATGTTCTTCCTTGTGCTCATTTGATATAGTTCACACTCCATTAGCGTCCTGATAGAGAGAAGGACATTACTGTGTAACTTTTTATTTTCCTGTACCTGTGAGATGACTTTGGGACACCATACTGTGACTGCAGATGACTGCAGAACATCACACGGGCTTTAGGTAGTGTCAGTGCAGTGCAATGGATTTTGCAGTGCTACTCACAGGCTCTTAATAAATGTAATCATCATCATCTGAATTAATTGGTTTGTTTAATTTTTTAGTCATTAGTTTACAGCTAATTTATCCCACTGTGTACAGACTATTGGAGCACTCACACTGTGAATGCCAGTCTGGTTCTGGCAGTTACTTTAGCTAAGCATATCTGCAACCCCCACACTTAAAGCAAATCATTTCACATTGTTAAAAAAAAAAAAAATTAAATGGGAAAAATCACCTGTCCATGACATTGCAATAGAAAGGTGCTTTCTGTACAAACAGAATTTATCTTGTCTATTTCAGGTTGTTTCATTCAGTTAAATATTATTTTTCAGATTAAGCATTTTTTTTCATGTTGGTCTTTAGTCATTTCTTCAGCAACAGATCATACACAGTCATTGTATTTGAAAAATTGTCTCTTATATAGGTAGGACAAAACTAAACTGAGTAAGTCACCTGATGGAGAGGAGATACTGAATACAAAATTAGTCTGAATACAAACACTTGTTAAGAAGGTAAAGATTTAAAGACAGATACCAAAGGAGCTGTCTGGGTGGAAAAGATAAGGTGACATAGATCACTTTAATGAGCATTTTAGCTAGAATTTAGAATTAGAGTGCCTAAACTTGGCACCAAGAAATGCTGAATGCTTTTCATTCTTTCTGACTGAAATGAAAATAGGAACTCCTTCTTTTTCATCTGACAGGGCTGTGTTTATCAATCTAAATACATGACCTGTCAGAAACAATAAGTATTTGAAGATTCCTTTGAGGTCACTGAAAGTTGAGTGTTAAAGCGACCTTTTAAATCTACCCTGAGTGTCTGTGACAGAGTGCATGAGCCTTGGGGCTGGTGCCGTAAGGAAAGGGTTAATTAACCAAACCTCCATGGAGGGGCCCCACAGCTTATTCTTATCTGAGGATCTGCATGGGTATTGGGTAGGATCTGTGGGTGTCTGTGACTCTCTCCAGTCTCTGTCAAGTGAAACAGAAAAAGGGAGTAAAATAAGGCTGGAAGGAGCCCAGCTATTCCTGAGGAGACTGAGATCAAGGAAATTAAGGGACAGCGGTGCCCATGTTTGGCAGATCTCATTATTTAATTTGGTATTTTACATGGGCATTACTCTATTACAGTAAGAAGGGGCATAGTATCTGCAATAATGTATTGCACTGCATCACGTTGGCCATTAGGCCAGTATTTTATTCCTCTGCTTCCTTTGTGCTTTGGCTACTGCAAGATCAGCTGCATGTGCTCAGAGGAGACTTGAAATCCTACCATGACCCCCTGCTGGTTTTCCCTGGGTTTTTTAACTGACTTTAAGTCACAGAGGCTACAAACCAGTGCCAAACTGGGCTCCTTATCATCTGTTTGATCCCAATGCAGTATGTCAAAGTGTTTCTTATCTGCAAAATAAACCACAGAAACAGGCAAACCCCTTTGTGGGGTACTTGTCCTATTACAAATATTGTAATATTTGAGTGTGAGTAATATAAGCAGATTTCACTCTCAAGGTGTGACTTCTGGCAATAACTCAGCAGTAACAACATTATTGGTGAGAGCTGCTGATTTGTAAAAAGGAGGAGGAAATAAGGAGGTTTATTTTTTTTTAAAGTATGTTATTTTTTGCTTTGAAAATAAATATTTTAATTTCAGTTGTTCTTAAAATTATTTTCTAGGATTTGTATTTTGGATTCCTAGTGTCTTTTTACAGGAATCTACTCTTAATCAGATTTGAGAGTCCTGAAAATCAGATGCCATTTTTTTCAGTAGACAAAATGTGAGGCATTTTTCACTTGTGATTTAAGCTAGATTTTAAGTTGATGAAGACTGACCTGAGTCAACTCTAGTGGGAATAAGTCAGAAGGTTCCAATATGGACTTTGAATCAGATGATTGTATTCAATATCTACTTGTTTAAATCAGCAGCTCAGGGAGTCTCAGTTCATGCTAGCAGCCATCTGAGGAAGAGCTGAGACTGTCTCAACACCTCACAGAGCACCATAGCTTTTGACTGTTTTCTTGGCACCTTTGTAATCTGCCCAATGTGAAGCACTGTGCTGAGGGGCAGAACATCTCCATCTGTTTTCTTGATTGTGTTTCAGTTCCTGTTCAGTTACTCCAGAAAATGTCAAGATTTTGCGAAGTCATGATGTCTTGACTTGTATCAGGTTTTCATCCTTATTCCTTAAAAAACAGTTAAGCAAATGGAGAAGGTATCTCAGCCAATTACTTGTGTGGTATGAAAGCAAAGACCTGTCAATATACAATACATATCTGAACCGTTGTTGAGTAGGGTGTCCTAAGCAGTATGTCAGGAGCATACTCATAATACTCAGGATAACAACTTTGATCATTCTTGAGATAAGTCACTTTAAAGGCTGTGAAGCTTGGGAAGAAAGCCTTTGTTTGACTTCAGGGTTATGACTGAGCAGTTAGATGAGAATCTTGGCCTAAAGGTGAGCTGTAATTTTTCTTAATTAACAGAACATTGTGTGAAATTCCTGGAGAAAATAACGGACCATGCTGACACCTTCACCTGATTTATGGCTTCTTTGTCATTATCTTAGATTTCTGTGCACTTCATAGGCATAGGTAAGAAATAGCAGGTGATGTCCTGATTTTTTAAAAGAAACTTTCTGAGCAATCAGAAGATGTGGCGGACAAGCAATCTGAGCTGATTGCATCAAGTAGTAAAAACTCAGTCCTTGTTATGCCCGTTTCATTCTGTATATACAATGATACATTTGCTTTACTTTCTCTGGAAATTTTGCTTTTTCATTATTTATCCATGAGGAAAATTAAATCAATTGGTGCTCCTTGACAGCCTCCTGGAGTTCTAACCCTTGCATCTAACTTGCAGTTCATGTTTCCTTCATGTTTTGAAATGTTTCACATTACTTCTGCTTCCTTGCTCTCCTTTTTGTTCTGCCTGTCTGCTGTAGCAAAAAGTCTTCCAGTTTTAGCTGGTGTTATCTTTTAGGAAGCTTCAGTCTCTGAAGTCTTTCTTTAAAAAAGCATTGAATTGTATTTAGATGTAAATTGTTTTCCTTTTATTTTTGTATAATACATGAATTGCATTTTGACTTCTGGAATTTCTGAAATAAATAAGGTGCTATCTAGAAATGAGAGCTATCAAGCAAGCAGCCTTGAAGTAAACAGTGCATTTGCTGAGACTGCAGAATTTGAGTCCATGTTAATGAAATAAGTGCTGTCCTGGGGAGGTATTCCTCTCCTTTCCGTGGCAGTCTTTACTTCTTCTTTCTTTTGGAACACCTCCAAAAATTTAGTTCTTTCTTCTGCTTGTACCAGCTCAAGCAAATTTCACTTGCTTGAAAATTCTTGCCTATCTGGGAAGTTGATAGGCCATTACTTGAATGTGTCTGGCTACGGGTTTTTAGTCGTGATGCTGTGTCGGGACTCATCCATCCTCCACCACAGTACCGCAGACCAGGCCTCCACACAAGCAGTGTAGTCGGTGAGAATGATAAGCTGATAGGATATGTTCAGTCCCGTTTTCATCAGAGAGCTGGAATTAAACTAGCATTAGTTTGGCTCAAACTGAACATCACCTGTATCTCCGTCCTTCCCATATGGCATTTATTATGAAAAAAGGTTTAAATGACCATCTATGTAAAATGTTGCTGAGTAGCCACGTGGAATATGTCAAACCACAAGGAAAATTACCATTTTTCATAAGATTAATAATGCCAAAAAAGGAAGTGCAGCCTTTGTGATTGGAGACAGCTGTAATGGGGAAACTTAATCCTGGAGACAGCTCATAGGAGCTGAGTCTTGCTCCAGTTTGTCAGCGTGGCCTCTATGGCAGTTCATTATGAAACAGTGGCAATATTCTTGCCAAAAGTTGTGATGCTAAACTTGTGGAGTGTTTTTGTAAATGATACTCCTAGAGACCTGGTAAAAAAGTAAAGGGTGCGCAATAAGTGTTTGGATACACCAGATGTTGCTGCTCCGCTGCTGCCCTGATGGCACGGAAAACAATCTGCAAACTTGTGGCAGGACCCTAATGCTCTTCTGTCTGTCTTGGACCTGTGAATAGCAGGGGAAGTAAAAATCTAAAGAAGGTGCCTTATGTCAGAGGAAGACACGTACTTCAGCTCATCCCCCAAAGTACAAATCTGGCTCACAGATTTAGTCACAATTACAGCATTGTATATTCTATTGGGGTGACTGATAAATATGCATTTAATGCAAACATCCAGCAGTTTGCTTCTCTCTGTGTGTTATTTGCTGGCATCTGAATAACAGAATAAAAATCTCACAGGCACAGAGGTTTTGTGCAAAGTTCTGTGTATAATGCCACAAACTGGATCCAAATTCTGTGGCACTGCATGTTTGTTCAAATGTGTGTTGTTGCATAGGAATAAATGAGACCGAATTAATACAGTGTTCATAATAATATATTTGTTACCTTTACTGTATGCCTTCCTTATAGTCTTGAATGATCTTCAATCTGCTGCACAGTTTAAAAGTTTGAAGAAAGACTAGTGTCTGTGTGGAACACAATAGAATATTTTTAGTTGGAGGGGGACCTACGGTGATTATCTAGTCCAACTGCATGACCACTTCAGGGGTCATCAAAAGTTAAAGCATGTTGTACAAGCATTGTCCAAATGCTTCTCAAACACTGAAAGGCATGAGGCATTAACCTCCTCCCTAGGAAGCCTGTTCCAGTGTTTGACCACCCTCTCGGCAAAGAAATGGTTCCTAATGTCCAGTCTAAACCTCCCCTGGGACAGCTTTAAACCATCCCCATGCATCTGATCACTGGGAGAAGAAATCAGCACCTCCCTCTCTACTTCCCCTCCTCTGGAAACTATAGAGAGCAATGAGGTCACTCCTCAGCCTCCTTTTCTCCAAACTGGACAAGCCCCAAAGCCTTAGCCACTCCTCATAGGACATTCCTATACAGAGAAAGGTGTATGGTTTGTGAGAAGTTTAAAATAAGGGTGTAAAGCA
>JANHGB010044873.1:2305-37920 GCA_026283785.1 Coracopsis vasa
CTGCCAGGGATGGGGCAGCCACAGCTTCTCTGGGCACCCTGTGCCAGCGCCTCAGCACCCTCACAGGGAAGAATTTAATCCTTGTATCTAATCTCAGTCTCTCCTCTGTCAGGTTAAAGCCATCCCCCCTTGTCCTGTCCCTACAGGCCCTTGTAAAAAGTCCCTCTCCAGCTTTCTTGTCAGCCCCCTTTAGGTACTGGAAGAAAAGAGTTGAAGTCAAGCAAGACAGATTTGCTATTGTTGGTAGTGGGAAATATAACATTTACAGCTATGAAACAGCCACATTTGATAGAAGGTGCAGTCACTAAATAACATAGTCTGTAGTCCAGAAATGAAAACAGTCCTATATCAACATGCAGAAATTCACTTTCTGAAATCACCAGTTCAGTCACATACTGAATGACAAAGCTTTTATACCTTCATCACCCTCAGCAAGACTAACACAGTACAGTATAACTTGCATTATAGTGCAAAGTGTTTGGAAACATCTTGCCATGGTGTCCTCCACTGCCCTTGATACACAGTAATTCTACACCTAAGGTGAACCAGTGTATTGACAATATGAACTTCTGGGTGAAGAAGGAGGGCTGAAGATGAAGCCAAACAAAACAAAGCTGATGCTCTTGGTGGGAGCAAAAACATTTTGAAGATTTTACAAACCAGATATTTAATAAAAATATTACAGTAATTATCAGGCTTTATGTAACCCCATTTTGTGCAGAGAGTGGAGATATTTCATGTGCCCTTTTTGTATTCTTACTTAGTATTTGTCCTTTGTATGTGAGATTTATTTCCCCAGTAATATTTTTGTTCCTAGCTTTAAAACGTTCCTGGCACCAATTGTGACCATTATTTGAAGTTTAAAGATGTGTCAGTGGAGTGATCTTTGCAAAGAGATACAACGTTTGGCAGCTGTATAGGGTGCAGACCTGTGGGCAGCTTCAAGCTTGTCTTAAACACTTAGAGGCTTAACTGGACTTTACGTATTTCTTTGAGTTATTTATATAACGGTTGTTTTGGTTTTTTCTTTCAGGTTCATTGTAGGGAAAGAAGAAATCCCCACTCATTCATTTTCACCTGAAGCAGCATTTTCAAAAACAGATAGAAAGATAAAGCCCTGTGAAAAAGTATCGCAGCCAATGAACATACTGACTCTGACAAAAAAGCTCATGGACAAAGTGTGAGTCAAAGAAAACAGCAAACAAACAGAACAAAATGAATCATTCTTTACTTAGGTCACTTTAATGTTTTGTTGCATTCTATTTGACAATGCTTTATAATGCTTTTGCTTTGCATTTAAGTGTTTCGTTTTTCGTTGTTACTGGGTAGTTGGCAGTGACAAATGATGAACTCTAATAAAAACAAAATTAAAGACATTTATGTCATAGCAGTGGCTTCCAACATGCACTTGTCTAATGAGGGAAGGTAAATTCAGTCAATTCTGAGTTTCAGGGTGGTAGTTGCTTTTTCTGCAGTTTTCAGCAAAACCAGCTCATGGGGTGGTTCTGCTCATGCTTGTAGTGATACTAAGGAGGGGAAATTGCACAGCAGCAGACCTTAGGTCACTCTAAGTGACTGTAACATCATCTTTTGGGGGAGCTACATTCCTGTATTGCATAGCAGGAACTGCCTGAGAACAGGATTGATAGCGTGTGGCCTGCCTCCACTGTCAGCAATTGTAAAGCAAAAGAGTGAGTCTGAAACTGTTTTGGACAAGTTCACAGCTAGACAGCTGAAGTTAGGTGAGTTAGGTTCACTCCTGGTCTACAGGATACAGATTACTGCCCTTTAGTATGAGCTTGAAGAAATTACATCGGATAGCTTTTCAGTGTAATATGTTCAGGTGATGTACTTCTACTGTGCTTGATTTGTCAGCTTCATGCACCTTCATTTACAGGGAAGATGGAAAAAAAATGGGATCTGTTCATACCACAGCTATCAATCTTCACTGCCATTGACCTCTCCATGAGCAGTTTTGTGACCAGATCTTTACCTGCTGGCATGCAGGAGAGAAACAGCTCTTCCAAGTGCATTGTGTTCTTAAAGTCAGCAGTGGCTTTTCAGGCACAACTGTTTCAGGCAACAAAAGACCTCCAAGGAGAAGGCAGCCCAGCCTTATGCAGATCCTTTTAGCTGAGTTGCTTATACCCATTTTGTCTTAAATACCTCTTATGCAACTTGCTAGAGATAGTTCATAGCTCCTCCGCTGTTCATTAAGTACAAGGATCTGTGGGTGAACAAGAGCTTTTTTGCTTTAAGGTTTTTCAATTCCCAACTCAGACATTGAGAAAACTTCCAGATTTCAGCCCTACTGCTCTCCCAGGTTTCTCCTCCATATGGTTCTTTTCAGTATAATTGAGTCTAAATGCCTGTAACCTGATCACATTCTCATTACAATTTTTGCTGCATAAACTGACCTCACAGATGATTTATGGCCATTACACTTTATAGTACACGATTCAGAACTTCCAACATATTTGACACAGTATATAAATTGTGTCATTTATTTTACATTAAAACTTAAATACTTGGCTATAGGAAAATATAATGTTCAGACCTGGTATGACATTACTTCTTGTAATTCTACATAACGCAGGGCTAACAACTGTACAATCCATGCATCCCACCATCCCAAGCCAGGCTGTTTTAAATGCTCAAGGTCAAATTCTCAGTCTGAAGTCAGGGCTACATAAAAATCTACATAGTAGGAGCAATAGTGTAGAAGTGGAAGGCTTGTAATTGAGAGAAGTCTCACAGGGCATCTCTGCATTTGTATGTTCTGCATTGCCCTCCAGTGAACCTTACAATGGTATGAAAGATATAAGGATGCAGATATCAAATATCCTTGCAGAACCACAGAGCAGAGACAGACTGGGAAGGGTCACATCACTTCTCCATGTTCACCACAGCAGAAAATTTGTTCTTTAATTTTGCATCTAATATGTAGCATGGCAAGAGGTTGGCTCCAAGTAAGTGTGCAGACACTTCTTACTGTACAACTCAAGTATTGTTAGTTTTTATTATCCTTTTATAGCATTATAAAAGTTCACAGTGCCTTTCAGTGGGTAATGGGGAGAATGAGTGGTGGGAAAATAGCACTTTATGTATTTTTAGGCAAGAAAAAATTATGAAGTCTCCTGTTGATGATGCTGGAAACAGCTACGGGTTAATATGTGTTTCATTGTGCTCTTTGCAGGTGCAAACATGGCCCAAGGCACAGATGCTGTAAACACTATGGAGATAATTGCATCTCGTATTGTATTAAAGTAAGTGCAGAAAAAGTTGACCCTGGCAAAGTCTTTAGTTGGAAAAAGCATATACATATAGTGAGAAAGGAGCCTGTTACTCATTCTCCTTTGGTTGAAAATGTGACAAGCCTGAAAACAGGTTTTCTCAATTTAGGAGGGGGTGGTGGTGGGGTTAAAGTTCCTGGTCTCTCAGATTAGCTGTAGTGAATGAATAACATACAAATGTGTGGGAAAACATGGGCTAGCAAGCAAGGAACTTGTTTAACTATGTGATGCACTTGAGGGCTGAGCCCACTTGTGGCTCCACCCGAAATCAGTCAGTGGGAATGTGCTGCTCTGGCACGCTGCTGCCCAGCCCCATGCCCACTCCTCCATTATGTTATTTTAAGGGCTCAGGGTAATGAGAGATTGGTCACAGTTGCTGCTCCCAGGATGAACTGTTCATGTTCAGTGGCATAATTCACCCTCCATCACTAATGTGATCAGCGCGTGTTACTGGATGGTAACGTGAACACTGGATGAATACAGTAGCATGAATACTGGGTAGAGATTTAGTTTGGCTGGCATTGGGTTAGCACAGGTGGTACCAACTGCTAATGCCTCTTTTAGGAGTTGGTAAGACTCCAGAAGATCTCTATCACTTGAACATTCACCCATTTTTTATATATGGAGCAGCAAAAATGGATTTGAGGATCTTCAGATGCTTTTGATATCAATTACTTTCAAAAATAACTTTAAATTAAAATTCTCCATACAGTTGTTATCTCAGAAGCACTATGCTTAAATTTGCCATCAGAAGAGACTTAGCACAACATTCATTCATGTACGTTTATTAAAAACATCATTTTGTGTTGTATTAACACTCCTTTTACACTGCAATATATTAGCATACCACTGCATAACATGGATATAAGCTGCGCTGAAGCTGGTAGGATTTGAGATGGTGCTAAGTGTTCTGCTGCGTTACAATGAGAATGTGCAGCAGAGCATTCGGGGTAGTTACGTCACTTTCCTGTTGTAGCTATGACATACTTAACAGAGCCCAGATTAAGGTTATGGTTTTACAACCTCTCACCACCATCTCAATCCACTTAATGTTTCATTCCTGAGCTCTTTTATTCAAGGCGTAGCATCTCTGGGGGCACAGACATTCCCTTTGCTTTGTGCTTGTGCAGTGCCTTGCCCAGTAACTTTGCTGTTCAGTGCCTCCTGGCCTGCTTTGTCTCTCATTCCCTGAATGCTCATGTTCGGTCAACATCCTCTGGGAAGCAAACATTCCCTGTGCCTTCATTTGCAGAGTACTCTGTGTTTTTCCCATAGACATCAGTGTCTGGCCTTCACAATCAGTGTGCAACACCGCAGCGAATATTATATTCAAAACAAAGAAGTGATTTCATAGGTTGGCATGCTACATTTCCAGATCGCTGCCGATAATATCTCCTAGCGTGCATCTTTTTCCATGGGTGCTTTGCTATAACTTCAGTCTGTTGCACTTTTACATAAAGTGCTGTCTTTCATTACTTAGGCATATTTTACAGTAGTTAGCTCTGAACTGCTGTTAGTCCAGACTTGCTTTCTGACATTCTTATTACACTCACACAAAATCCTTATGCATTGTGCTGCATGCTCAGCAGTCAAATCTCTGAGTACTCTTATAACACTGTATTATTTTACAAGTGCAGTTAGAATAAACAAGTAAGAATTTTTGGTCAGCTACTAATGGAACCGATGCCCCTTCTCCATGGAAAACTGTCATGATCTGCTGGAAGAATAGGTGTGCATATGAGTAAAGAGAGAGGTGATCTGACCAGTATGCAATATAATGAGTTTGAAATGCCTATAAAACAGAAGGGTGACTGAGAAATAGGAATTAGTCTTGTTAAATTAGTTGAGAGACACAAATCTGATTTCAGGTTGTGAGTTCTTCAAATTAAAGTAGATCAGCCCTACACTACTCTCTGTGTCCTTTCTTAACTGAGTGGGGAGATGTGTCAGTGATGAAGAGGAGAAAAAGAAAGGGGGATATTCAGGAGTCCCTGTCCGCTTTGGTTGTTTATTCAGCATCATTTTTACAACGTTTCTTATACCCTTGGAGGGGGATAAAGGGAGAAGAAAGCCCAAAAGATGACAGAGCTGAATAAGTCTAGAAAAAAAACATTTTTATAAGGCTGTTCTCTCTTTAGAGAAACCAGTTGTGTTTTTAAACTGTACTTCATTCTTGGACCAGTCTTGTATAGCATTTGAGTATAAATTATTCTTGACTACAATAACATAATCAGAGAAATATCACTAAAGTGGCAGCCAGACCTTTGGATTTCCTGACTTTTTTGGGATTTGTTTTTAAATCATAAGAGAAAAACATTTCTTTTGATGTATTTGGATTCTTAAAGATCCAGAATCCTTAAAGCATTTTCAGTTCTCTCTATGGCCGTTCCTGGAGTCGATCAGTAGTAACTGTCAGCTGACATGACTCGAGCATGTTTTTGTAATTCCATATCTGTAAGGGAACTTTCCAATCTAATAATGATCTGATGAGCTGCTCACTGCCAAAATTTCCCCTCCATGCTATATTTCCCCATACCCTTGAGCATCTCATCTTCTCATTATCACATCTGAGCTGTAATTGCCATTTCTTGCCCTTTTCCTTCTACTTCACATTTAAATGCACATTAGGTAGTTGACAGAATTCATTATAGGTATTAAGTAACATTTAGTAATGTGTTACCACCTGATTTTATAGACTTCCTTTCACATTTTAAATACCTAAAGTGCTTTAGGTTTGTAAATGTCTGAAAAGAGCCACCAGAAGTAGTCAGAAGATATTTTTCCTCTTTTGGATTCCACTTGATTACAATGAGACATTAGCCAACAGTGGCAGCCCAGTTGTCCATTTGTTCTGCTGATGCTGCAGATGACACCATATAACCCTTAGAGCTTACTTAATGACCGATAAAAAATAAATGAGATTATTGGCTGATTATTGTAGTCTTTGCATTCTGTCTCTTGAAGAAACATGAGCTACTGTACAGCCTGAACACATTTTAAGTATCTTAACTAATGCCTAACACATTACAACAGGTTGACTGAGGTTTGGTATGTTACTGAGCTTTGCTCATGTGCACACATGTGCTTTTCTGAATTCAAGTTATTGCCAATATCTTGACTGTACTATTAACTTTCTCAAAAACCAGGTTTGTTTAATGAGTTTTGCAGATGTGATTTCACCAGGCTGCTACTTCTGGCTGAGCTGAGTCCCAGCTCAAAAGTCTTTGTGGTGAAAGAGCTCTTAGCAGAGTTTTCTTCCCTCACTTATGTTTATTAGTGTCCTGTGTATACTCTACTGTTTTCTACCTCCATTATTACTTGAAATCTTTTTATGGAAGATAAAAGTTGCAATATTTGTTGTTAATTATAAGATGTAATACTTTCTGTGGCTCTGAAACAAACACCTGTGTGATATGGATTCACCTGTTTGATGTAATGAGCTATGTAGAAAGATGTGCGCTATTTTTTGCTGCTTGGTGCACGTCAAAACTAAACCTCAATCCTTCAGCTCTTCTAGGAAGTGGAACTTTTATTCATAGCTACTGGGTTTTTGGATGACACAATATATTTTCTTCCATTTGATTCTCGTAAACCATTTCTTGACTAGCAGGGAGAGTAACTGCTTCAGGAAGATGTTATTACTGGATGTTTAACCACAATAGAATTTTATTAACTCCATGGTGCATTATAAAGTTCTGTAGGAGGCAAAAATACTTTTGAGTATCTGAGCTTGAAAGGTTGCTCCATCAAACCCTTTGCCAGATGTATCTGGAATTGTTCCAGTGTCCCTGGGTATCTTCCAGAAAATCGTGAGTTTGGGGTGCCTGCTTTCTTGCTAATGGAGAGTGTACATAGTTTTCATGTAAGACATCCTCCAAAGAACAGATTTAATTCAGAATGATTTGAGAAGTTCAACCATGGGGTAAGAATAATGATAGGAAGCTTTGGAGGAAGTTGTAAGAAACTGGGGAGAAGAATTTGGAAAGAAAAAGTCAGTGTGGTTTGTGACACGATGTAAAAAAAACAGATCTGTATCCAAGGTGCAGCAGTAAGAGAAATTCATTGGAACCACATTATTCTTTCTCAGTAGCTCTGCACGTAATCTCTCTTCCAGTTTCACCCTTTCTCTTGCTACAGGCATCACTCAGCCTCCAGTTTGGTTGAGGGAAGGTCCGTGAGCACATGCCAAGCCACCAGGGTCATTTTCTAATTCTCACACTTTCTGAAAGTTATTTTTGTGGACTTTTCCCTCCTTTGGTGCTTTCTGCAGACATCTGAGTGTAGAAGTGCTCTTTTTTTCCACCGCATTACTTTCCTCTGTATACCCGTTGTGGTTAAAAGCTGGTCGGTAATCTGGAAATGAAGTCATCAGGATTGTTTCAAAGGACAGAATTTTAGAGGCAGAAGAGAAATAGAGTTTATCCCTTGAGGCCTTTCAGATATTCACAGAAGTTAAACGAGAGTCAATTGACTGTGATTTTATTACCTTTGCTATTTTACAGGGGAATCGGGGAAAAAAAAACCAATCTCGAGTTTGAAGATGGGGCTGCATTTTACACAGTGTCTGCAGAATTGGGTTTTAAACTGCTTGAAGTCAAAAATAAGTACTTCTGTAGATGTTTCTGCTTTTCCTTTTCCTGAATTTGTGGTTTCTTGCCGCAAAATCTTTCTTTTCTCTAGGGCTTCATTAGGATGTTTAGCATCGGTTACCTGATCCAGTGTTGCCTTCGGATTCCATCCACCTTCCGGCATCTGTTTACACAACCATCCCGGCTACTTTCCCTCTTCTACAACAAGGAAAACTTCCAGCTCGGAGCTTTTCTGGGATCTTTCGTCAGTATATACAAAGTAAGCTTAAAACATACAGAAATGACAAATGCCCTGG
This sequence comes from Coracopsis vasa, assembly GCA_026283785.1. Classification (NCBI taxonomy): domain Eukaryota; kingdom Metazoa; phylum Chordata; class Aves; order Psittaciformes; family Psittacidae; genus Coracopsis; species Coracopsis vasa. The sequence continues at coordinate 10,484 of JANHGB010044873.1, forward strand.
GTTTTATTTCACTTTTCAGAATGTCACAAAGAGCTAAGTGTAGCCACTAAATACTACTGGTAGTGTTTGCTCTACAGCAAGAAATTCTGTAGTATTGCAGTAATCAAATGATAAATAGAAAACTAGTCTTCCATTCTGTGTGCTCTTGCTATCATTGCTGAATAAACCAGATGGATTGTGCAGCATGGTATCAAGATCAGGATTTAGGGTGTACTTCAGGCAAAGTGAATTGAGCAGTAGCAGCAGTGTTGCCACAGAGAAGCCATTTGCAGATTGTTTTTGGCTCAAATATCTGGAATTCTAACTCGATGCTAAATAGCAGGAGATTGCAGAGCATATATCACATACAGCTGAGGAGACATTGCACTTACCACTTGGAAATGTACCCTTCTACACCATTATAAAATGACAGATTGCAAACTGATGGGCATTCACACAGCATTGTTGGGATTAATTAGATGATGTTTATTTATGCCAGAAGAGAATGTGACAAAGCACAGGCCCTGAGGGAGAATATCTTAAATAGTGCAGTGCTGAAGTGGCTTTTGCACTTTTATAGTCTTAATCACACTTGGTTTTCAACTGCCACTTTACTGGCTCTGCAAAGTGAAGATAATTCTGTATTATTGTGGAAGCTGAAATAATTTTGACGTCTTTTAAAAGCTTCTGTTGCAAAGTGTAATTTAGTTCTACAGACACTCATTTTACAAGGATGATGTGCTCTGACCTTTACTTATAGTAAGTAAAGAAGAGTATAGGAGCTGAAATACAGGAGATTGTGAATACAAGAAAATACATTTTCATGTGAGGGTGGCCAAATATTGGAACAGGTTGCCCAGTGAGGCTGTGTAGTCTCTATACTTGGAGGTGCTCAGAACTCAACTGAACACGTTCCTGAGCTACCTGCTCTAATTAGATCTGCTTCAGGCTGGAGCAGATGATCTCCAGAGGTCACTTCCAACATAAATCATTCTTTGATTCCATGAAGAGCACGCATTAGATGGATTAAGAGGCTGACACAAATTATCAAAGTATCTCAAAGTAGACGTCATTACTATAGTATTACATACTATCTCAAAGTAGACATCATTGGACTGTCATACTGAACTATATAATGTTCTATTGGTGCCGTCAGCCCTGGATTGAGCTTTACTAAGTGGATCTTGAACCCTTAAGAGAAATTTACTAGGGGTAAAATTTGGAGACAAAGTATGGCTTTCCAAAACAGTTGAACAAAACAATTCAGAGGATAAGGCAGATGTGGAACGATCCAGATCATTTGGTAACCTGCAGTAATCCAAATGAAATACATTTTAATATAGCCTAAGCCACAGTTACATCTCTTCTGGCCTGAACAACTGTGTATTGTTGTCTATGTCAACAAACATGTTATTGTGAGTATCATGGTGTCTTTTAGCCATATGCAGGTCTAACTTTTTAGATTAATATGTTTTCCTAGTTCCAAAATATATTAGATGTATGGAAAAACCTTGAGATGTTTTTTAGATTAATATGTTTTCCTAGTTCCAAAATATATTAGATGTATGGAAAAACCTTGAGATGTTTGGTGTATAGTTGAAAACAGACTTTATAATGGGAAAATCTAGACAACTACAGCAAATAAAGGTGATGTAAATTCAAGATTAGCATTAGAATTAGATTGGTATTCAAATTGGATTGCTCTGCTGTCTGATTTTGAAAGAAATGACAGTGGTATACAGGTTTCAGGTACTGTGGATTATGGGTATTCCCACATTACACAATTCATACTGTGGGTTATATTACTAGCCTGTAGAGGAGTGTCTCTAGTCTATGCCTTATGAAAGAGAAATAACTAGGACTAATCCTGCTCTCTGTTCACCTACAGGGTACTAGTTGCTTCCTGCGTTGGGTACGAAACCTAGATGATGAGCTTCATGCACTTGTAGCTGGTGAGTCCATGAAAGAAAGTTTATATTGCCCCTGTTGGGACTTTGCCTCTTGTCTGTTCTCCCATTCCCTTTTCTGACTCCTATGATGAAAATAGTACTGTGTACATCACGGTTTTGTCATGTTTCAGATAGCTTCAAATAAAGAGTTGCAATTAAAATTGTAAAGCAAATTCAACCAAATGATGTGGGTTTTATGGTCAGCTTCAAAGACTTTATACAAATGTGAGTTTCAAATACTGACTCCTCCATACGTGACAGAAAACCCATTTGAAAGAATGGGCTCCACCAGATCCAAAGAAGGACCCTTTACCATGACATCTGTGTGTGGTGCAGGCTCTTCCTTGCTGTTTATTCATCTATCACATATTGGAACCTCAAGGGTCTCTCTTTGTGGGATGAGAGAGGTAATTTAAGCCCTGAACTACAGCTTTGTTTCAGGGTTTCAAAACTTCTCTTTTTAATGACAAAATCCATATTTTGATGGGCAGCACAGGGACATCACTGAACTTTTTTGTAGCAACAGAAAACAATCTTGTGCAGTGTCTCCTGAGCTGACATACTGCAACATAAATCACATTCTAACAATCCTTTTGTTTTCTAATTGTTACAGGATGTCTAGCAGGAATTTCCATGATGTTTTACAAAAGTACTACTATCTCTATGTATCTGGCATCCAAATTAGTAGAGGTAAGATATTACCCTTGTAGCAGAGCTCTTTATTTCATCTATCTTTTCAAGGCAGAAAATGACCTGCACAGGCTTTGCTGAACAATTCCGGTATAATACAAAGCTGTATGGCAGTGGTGTGTTTCAGTACATGTGTGCCAAGAGGCAGTGCCTTTCTGTGGTCTCATTTCTTTCTTGTTTTCTTTTCTGCGACTCAGTTTAAAAGTCCTGTATCCACTGGTCTCCATGTATGTTCTCCATGAATTTTTTTAATCTCCTGATAGCCCTTTGCTTTGTAGCTTTTGCAGACTTTTTAAATCTGGAAGTTCCAAGAATTCTACCAGAAACATAAATCAGACCTAGTCCTTAATTGCAGATTTATTGCCAAAAGCTACAGCTTCACTTCCTGCCTTTGTTCCCTAATTTTGGCATTCAACAATCTGAAATAACTCAAAATAGCTTAGGTTTTAGTCTATAGCTGAAGCTGTTTGTCCGTATACTTCAACTGACTGAATTCCCAGCTTTGCAATGAACTTCGTTCTAATTACTGTTTTTCAGGCTTGAATTATGACTATGAACTTGTTCAAATGAGAAGCCCAGGGAAGAATAAAGTTTGTAGAGTTTGGATTCACTGATGAAACTTTGCTAACCAGTTTCTGATGTCTTACTGCGCTTTTTCCATAAAACAGGACTTGGTCATGGTTATTTCCCCAACAGCACCACTGGAATAACTTGGGAACTTTCTCCTATTGTGCATCATCCCCAAATCACAAAGCAGACCTCAAGGGCCTCGTGTGCTAGTGTTATTTATCCACCTCCGCTACCAGAGCAGAATTCATTTCAAAGAATACAAAAAGAAGGAGCCTTTATTCTTGTGAAGCATAAAATTAAACATAAAAAGGGAAGATATCCTCTGTTTATTCTTGCTTCTTGTAATCCTAGACCAAGCTCTGAAGGTAGTTCACATGTTGTTATATAAAAGCAAATCTGAGTTATCCATATTGATTTTTAAAACACCAGTTGTAAAAAAAATCCCAATATTATCTTATATTGCTGATGGTTTTCTCTGGACTTCGAGACATTGTGGCTGCAGTGAAATAAGAAAAGTGCTGTGTGTTCTTTCTTTCTGTTATCATCCTTACGCAAGCCAAGGGTAACTGACCGAAGAGGCGTGTGCTGCTTTGGAAGGTCAAGCTGTGCTCAGGAAAATAAACTTTACATGTTTTCTCAGAAAGTAAAGTATGTGATTTCAAGCTGTTTAAGAACAGTGAATATTCACTTTGTTGGGATAGTTATTGCATTGTTCTTTTGCTTGTTTAAAGTGAAGAATTCCACACAGCAAACTTTCCCCTTTTTTTATCTCTGAGATCTGTACTACCCTTTTTAACACCCAAAGCTGTTGCTAGGTCCTGTTCTATGCATTAATAGCCTCTCACTTTATTGATCTTGGGTAACTTCTGTAAGCCATCTCCATCAATGTCACATTTCTGGACATATACAAAAATATAGGAGCGTAGATTAGTAATGTTGACATGGTTTTTTGAAAAGGTAAAATAAATAACAACTAAAAAGCTACTTTTACTTTATTCTGCTTCATTCAGCATTTTTTTGTTTATTTCTATAGACTATATACTTCAAAGGCATTGAAGCAGGGAAGGTTCCCTATTTTCCTCATGCAGATAGCATCATCTATGCCATTTCCACATCGATATGCTTTCAGGCAGTAAGTATGATGTTCTTTATGTCAAATGCTGAATGAAATGAGGAGCACAGGGTTGCAGTGATTCCAGCAAGATGCTGTGAATCAGGGCTCCTGCTTTTGAGTGTCATTGTGGGAAGATCATTTCTGGGACTCAAATTTCTAATATGCTTGTAGCTGAATACATTATACAAAGCACTGAATTCTTTGGAAAGAATCTTCAAATGCATTGACCTAGAGGATGAATGTAAATGCATGGACTTTCATAAGCATATTTGTCTCCTTGTCAAGGAGACAAATAGTATGTTGTAATATTTTAATGTCCATAAAGTTTTTAATACCCATAAAAGTTTTTAATCAACTAGAAGTTTTCACTTTAAGCTAACTTGAAGTTGCCTGGTTGAAAAAATCTGCCAAAGTTAGTAAGAAAATCTGAAGCTTTATGTTCAAACAAGCTGTAGTTATCATCGTTTGCACTTCTCAAGTCAGTTACATGCCTTCAGCTTCAGTCCACTTATCAGCTGCATCAGCTGGAAAGCTCCTTTTCAGTGATACCCAAATACGATTTTGTTCTACTACATCTCTCCATTTCTAGACCTGCTGCTGAAAGCATGTTTTCTGGACCTCCACAACTATATGTATTTTTTGTACCCCTCAATAAAAATAGTATAAAATGACCCTAAAACAGTCTTTTGTGCTTAACAGCGTAGTGCCACTCCTCCTCATTGCTCCCAAAGGGAATATCTCTCATCCTAGTATCAAAGAGAACTGATATTTTAATGCTTGGGATGTGCCTAAAGGTCTGCAGCATTGAGATCTCCAAAATAACTGTTGGCAAGGACTATCATATCAGGCTAACAGAAATAATGTTCATGAGAAAAGAGGAAAGGATTTTTCATTACTTAATAACTGATTGGAAAAAGACTCCAAGAATAGAAATAAATTGCTAGGTTTAGGAGGGAGGAAGGAAGGGGAAATTAGCAAAGGCATCTGTGCTGAGACATTTGTTACTCACTGTATTCATAAGTGACCTGGAAAAGTAATGAAAGAGAAGACAAGGATTTGGGGTTTATATCATTATTTAAGATACGTAACATGAAATATAAAGGTGACTACAAGAAATGGAAGATCACAAAATGCGGAGTGGCATAAAATAGTAGGTAAATTTGGCATCCACAAGTGCAAAATTGTGTATGTAGGAATGATAAGGATTATTGCTGCTTTCTCTGCAATGAGATCTAAGTTATCTGCCACCACTTTTGAAAGGCAGTCTTGTGGGAATATCATTATGCTGGTGGTGGGCATAGAGAGCGTTGCACTGAGCTGTGAGCTGCTTGTCTGGTGGTAGTTCTGGCCGTTGGCGGGTGATCACAGCTGCTTTCAGACCATGAATTAGAAGATGATGTTTTAAAAATTATATATATATGTATATTTCATGTAATACATATCCATATATATATTCATAACTATCCTTTCACTGGGTTTGGCAACGTTCTGTAGCAGCTGAAGCTTTTCCGTGACGCTCAGCAGGCTCTGATGCAGTTCTCTCCTTGCAGGCTGTCATGGAAGTTCAGAACCTGAGACCTTCATACTGGAAGTTTCTTCTACGACTAACAAAGGGCAGGTATGTAGTCAGGGGTATGTTATGGTTTGTCCAAGCACATTGTTGATCACAATCAGCTTTCCATGTCATTCGCTGTCAACAGCAGAGCTGTAGTAGTACATATGGGCTAATTTCCTGGGTATTTACTTTGCTTTTCAACTGATTTCCAGTCCGTTGGAAGTTCTTTGCTGCTGAAGTGACATTGCTGGCTTTAGTCTGATGACAGGAACAAAGACTTAAATCTAGTTAAGACTATTTAGCAGACAAGGGGTTTACTTGAAGCCTTTTTTATCCTTTAGTTCACTTGGAGGGTGGAATGCTTTCAGATTTCAGTGGAATATGAAGAATTCAGTAAACAACTATACAGGCTAAAGAAATCACTTAGTATGTGCAGTGATTGCCAACATGGTATTAGTAGTAATGTTTAAAAGCATTACTAGAAATGTCAGAGTATTTCCTAAGAATACTTTGAAGATTCACTAGGGGTTTTCTATAGGCCATTTATTTAAATTCAGAAAGGAATCTTTTTTCCTTGTAAAACTAATGAAAAATTTCCACTTATTATAACCATAAATTTACACTTTAATATCTTACTGGATATTTTTTCTCTTACTTGCTGCAGGAATCTAAAATGCTGACTCTGTAAAATAGGTTTTGCTGAAGCTGATTTCTAAAAATACAATTTAGTGAAGTGTACACTATTATTCTGATGGGTAAGATGTCAGTGCAAACATCAGGAACAAGGCATCCAAATCTCTGTGTAGATCAGGTTAGGAATGGGATTATACAAGGTAATGTCTGTCATGACAGTGTGCTCTCCAGAGTGTAAAAGCAGAAGTGAAATCAGAGCCCAGTCACTGGAACATGTTGAACGTACACTCCCCATGGCAGAGCACACTCTTAGCTGGACAGGAGGTGACTGAGTACACTGCTAGACGTCGTAGGCACCTTTTTGGATGCTTGGAGGCAGCCTGCAGGCAACCTCTGAGGCCATACAGACATGGTACAGGGGTGACATCAGTGCAGCTGTCCAATTTTGGCTGCATCTTTCCCTCTTTTCCTAATCCTAAGATTGCTTTAATTGAAACAGAGGAGGGGAAAGAAATTCTGTTCTGCTTATTTCTTCTATCTGAAGCAAATTTCTGTAATAGTAATTTTGACACTCCATACAGGTGATTTCTTTTGACATTCCATAGGTCTTTCACTCTACAGTTTTAAATGTGAAATGAAATGGAAATAGGTTGTAATGCCCATAAAATTGTTACCCAGACATGGGCAAGCACAGCCAGAGTTTGCTCTGCTGGCACAAGAAAGAACAGTAGTGTTTTGTTTGACTTTTTTTTGTGGAGTTAAAAGTAGAATAGACTCTTCCCCTTGGTCACAAGTGTGTTCTATAAAGTGCACCTACATCAGGCACTAACAAACAGATACGTCAAATGTGGTTTCTTTTTAATCTTTATTGCCTGAGAGGAAAAACTTGGCATCTCTAAACAGTGCAGGCCAGTTTATAAAGATTTGGGTGGTGTTTCATGAAATGAAATCATTTCAACAATAATTCTCCTTTTTCTCATAATTAATAATCCATTCCTGCCTTCATGTCTCTTTTTTTCCAGGTTTGCTCTCATGAACAGGAAAGCCTTAGATGTATTTGGTACCGAAGCATCTAGGTGCTTCAAGGATTTCACACCTAAGCTTGACCCAAGATACACTGTTGTACCACCAGAGCTACCACTGGAGTTGTCTTGAACACGACAGTATATCTTGTCATTGAATGTGATCAGCTTTTTGTCCTGAGAAGTTAATTAACTTAACAGTCGTATATATGGAGGAGGGCTTGGGCTCCACTTCAGTATTATTTCAATGAGAAATGCTTTTTACCAATCAAAAGTACTGAAGCTTTGCAGGAAAGTGTGGCTTAATGATTAAGCCCCTTCCATAAGCAGAAACTATTTTTGGATGACTGTAGTTGGTTGGCAGTATGGTAGATTCCTGAATGAATATTAAACAAATGAGTAATATATTTAGAGAAGTAAAATATAAATTATCCATAACAACTTCCAGAAAATTCTGTAGTTCACAGTAGTAAAACTAAAAGTAATTCTTAATTTAGCAAGGAAGACAAGTGGCATAGTTTAGGTCCAAACTTTTACCTGATCTTACAGCTATTGCGGTCAGGTAGAAATGCCTCCTTGGATTTCTAAATTGTGTCACTTCCCACTGGTTGTTTAAAACAGCAGTATTTTTACACAGCTATAGCTGCAAAATAAGGGATTCCTTTGGAAAAGAAAATGCATGTTAATACAGAAACCACATTCCAGGGCTGTGAATCCCACTGGCGATGCAGATAACAGAGAAGGCAAGTGGGAAGGTGGTACCGGTGGCTGCTGCGTGGCAAGGAGCAGGGGGTGTGGTGGTCAGGATCTGCCAAGTGGAAAAGGACAGAAGCAGTGGAGGAAGGAATGAAACGTTCCGGGCTCCGAGATGGTGCTGGGAACAGCCAGCAGTTCCAGACCTAAAAAAAGCCAAGAACAAAACAAAACTCCCCCAAAATACACCGAAATGAAATGTTTGTTTTTAAAGGGCTTGACGCTGTCGCTTTCCATGGCGCATGGGGTTGTTTGTCAAGCCACAGCGCCAGCCAGCATTTCAAGTGTTTCTTTTAAAGAGAGCTGATCCCCTGAGGTGAGACTCAGAGAATGGTTTTGATGGTCGTTTTAATAGTGTTTTTATCTTGTACTTGGTGAAAAGTGGCTTTCCATCGAGCCATCAGACAGCCACGACTGGGACAGTTACATTCAGTTTAATGGGGTACTCAGTGCAAATAACTACCTACACAAATTCCATCTCAATTTTACCCTGAGTATTCCTGCAGATAAGAGCTTGTGTTCTAAAGCAAGACCTTGATGTGCTAATTGCTGCTTAGTTTTGCTTTTGGGGGCTCTTTTTATATTAGAATCTATTCAGGTGATGCTGAATGGTGTTCGTTACCTAGAGCTTAATGAAAAGATGAACTATATTCACATTCAACTGAAGAGAGACCAGGTAAGCCAGGGAATGGAAATTGCAGTAGATTGCATGTGTTTTAAAAAGAAAAAAGAACAAGAAATCAGTATTTTATTGGGAGTCTTTGTCAGATTATATGAATTGGATTAATGAATAGAATCTCTGTCTTGTAATACAGCTCTAAGCATATTTTAATTCCCACTAGTTTTCTTATTACTGATTATACAGTAATTTTTATCAGATTTGTAGGAATGTCATGAAAATCATACCAGTCTGTGCACAAAACTTGCTTCTTCATCAGCTCCTGCAACAGTGATGCTTTATTGCTGGTACTAAAGGTCCTTCATCCTTTCAAACAGCAGTTGTCCAAGTTAGTGTGAATAAAGTTCTGCAAGCTAGTTTGAATGCAATATTTTATTGCTTGAAATCTTACTTAAAATTCCTCAAAAGGAAATAAAGAGTTAATTCAACAAGGACTTTTAAAGGATTGTAATAAGTTTGTAGTGTTTTTCCACTGGAATATGGTCTGAAATATTTGACCTTGTAAAGTCTGAGAAGTTATATATTTTAGGTAATACGTTAGAACTCACACACTATATTATGAATACTTTGTAGTGTAACTGTGTACCATTCCCAAACGGCAACTAAAATGTACTAAACTCCTAACTTTTGGGATTGCTGTAGTTGAAGGAAGCGAGACTCTCCTCTCTCCTGGCTTACCAGTATGCAATTAATAACAAAATTCACATCCCTTCTGAATCCAGCCTACTGTGTACAATACTACAGAACTAGGGCAGCAATAATTCTAGTTTTTCTTTTTTACAAGTCACTGAATTAAAATGCCATTCCTAAAAAAAAAAACAACAAAAAATGAAAACAAAACAGTTGGAGAATTTCTGCTTTTCCTAAATCACAAGGAACTCGAGGTGCAGGATAACAACAAACTTTTCCATCATTCATCTTTTTTTCATATTTTGCAAGCCATTTCTCTGTCCAGTTCAGTCAGGATGGCTGAGTCCTTGCAGCGATTACAAATAAATGACAGAGGAGTATCAATAACTGTGTTTAAAAACTGCAAAGTTAAATGAGCCATAAACACTGGATTGTTGTATACCAACCCTTGAGTTCAGCTTAAGGGTAACACAGTACAGATTTTAATAGAATAAATGGTCTAGCAGGAAACAAGATGAGCAATATTTATGGATGTGACTAAATTCAAATACAGAAGCAAAGTGGAAACACTGGACACAGATCACTGGTGTGGACAGCACATCCCAATGGACAAGACATCAAACCAGCACCAGGTGACCCAAGTTTTAATTTCCATTTCCACAACCCAGCTCCTATCTGGGTCCAGGGAGATCACTTCAGTCTCAGCTTCAAAAGTGAACACCATAACAGTTAGAGAGGGGTATAAAATCACTTCTAAAATGGCCTGATAACTGTTTAACAGAGAGGGCTAGGGGTTTGTTTTAAATGAAGGGACAGCTGAACCTGTGAGTTGATTTCAGAAGTCAGTGAGTGTATGGTATGGCAACAAACACGAAACACTTCATGTAGTGTTTGCCTTGCACTTAATGCAGAGACAGTAAGAGCTACCAAGGTCAGGTCTGCTTTCTCGATTGCCATGAAGGTGGAAGCTGTCAGATTTTCACTGGTTGTACATATATATTTAAGTGACTTTACAATGATAACAGCTGAAGTATCAGTCCTGGTTCCTGCCCATTTAAGTAGCTGATCCCTAACTGAAAGCTTAAAAATCCAATGACCTTTTACAATTGCAGCAACAGCTGTGTTATCCTGCCAATATCTACTCTCTCGTGAACACCACGCTCATTAGTTGACATTAGGCGTGATTGCCATAAAGGTGATGTAGCTGAGCTATAAATGGTACCTGCATTGTCCTATGGATACTTATTCCACAGCTATTCTGTAATTAAAGGCTTTATCCAGCCCTTTGAGAAATTCACTTACAAATGGAGTTAAAGAAATGTGAGTTGATCTAAATTACTGTATTTTCACCCAGCGATTCAGCAGAATGCCAGGAAACGCAGCCAAAAATCTCACTTTTTAAACCAAGAAATGAGATTACAACAATCAGATCACACAACTACCATATTTTCAGAGACCATTCAAGGTACTGACCTAATCATCAATTACCTTTCTGCCTCACATGCACACAAGTGTCTTGAGTCCCACAATTTAGAAAACACAGCTGGTGATTCTGATGGTTGAATAATACATTATGTTCCAGAAAAACCTCCAGAGTGCACTTCCTTGCAGCAAAACAGAAGGAAGCCTACAGCTCCCACTCAACCAAAATGTTGCCATTCTGCTAGCTATAAGAGAGAGCTAAGCTCAGACAGTAACCTTTTGGTATGTCATCTGGGTAACACTTAAGCCCACTTCCTACCTTTTCATAGCTAATTCTTGCTATTTTAAGTGTGGCTAAAGTAAATCCACAGCAAATAAACCCAATATAAACATGAGATATCACATAAAGATCACCTGAAGTCTACAAAGCTTTCCTCTAGAAATCAATTCATTGTTCCAGCATGTAGTTTTAGAAGTAATGATAGGTTAAACGCGAGTGCTGAAGGATGCAGACACAGCACAGTATAACTCCATTTTAACCTTTCTTAAAGGTAGTCTTAGGAAGGGTGGTAAACTTGGTTGTTTCAGTGAACTATGCTATACAGATTTAAAAGATTTATTTCTGTCTACATCCATCAATATTTGTTTTTGGTGTAATTAAACCACTCTCATGGATCAATGAACACAGATAGCAATTGAAAGTAGAACGAGAGCATCCATCAGCAATCTTTTTCATTAAGCACATAACCAAATATTATTTGTTAGGCTGAAACACAAAATGAATCTAAAGGATCTAATTTTGTTCGAAACCTGAGGGACAGCCAGATCATGTCACCTTCTGAGAGATAAGGATGTACAACCAAAGCATTCAGGAACAAACAACTCAGTCCTTATTACTGCTATGAGGTTTGAATCTAATTTCTACAGGTGAGGCTCCAATGAAAATATTGCAATTAAAAATGGTAACCTTAGCAATAATATAAACACACACACACAAAAATAATTCAAAAGCTTTAATAAAAAAAAAATAAATATTCTGGATCTGTCAAGCAAATTCAATTTTTAAGTTTTGTTAAGTTGACAGTTCTTTAAAATCATCACATAATCAGGAAAGTCAGTAGGAAGTATCATTTGGAAACCAGACAAAGATTAATGAGCCAGAGTACAGAGAAAGCAATGCTTGTTTTTTTTTAGTACAGCCACTTGACATTATATTTTTTTCTGTGTGTTGCTTAAAATTTTATCAGCACTAGTTGTGACACAAGAATCTGCTTCTATACTAACAACAACAACAAAACCACCAAAACAACAACAATATAAATACCTACAACAATTTTTTCTCAGGGAAACAAGGATGTCTATAAGTTAGTTCACCTACCAAAGTTTTTAGCCTTTACAGAACCTGAATTTGGTCTCTGGTATTCTTTTCTGACTTTGTCCCAGTATTAAACCAATTCTTGCACAGAGCTATCCTATAATGGTCTGTGTATTGGAAAAAAACAAAACACTTCACATCGTGTACAGATCTAGAATGAACAGCCTCTATACTTGGGATGGTGACAGCGGAATCAGTAGAGAAAGCACAAAGCATGACAGCTGAATAGTATATAGACCAGTGAGTGATGCTGTCCCTTTAATAAAGCTTGTGATTGCTCTATTTCTTCATAAAAACAAAAGCTATTTCAGTAAATTCTAGATCAGCAGTATTTGGGCAATAGCAGAATTTAAAAGTATTAGCACCATTGGTTTTAATAGACTTTACACGCTCAAATCCCACAAAGAAGTGGGACTACCTCCCTTAGTTTCAACACTAACAGCTAAAAATATCCCTGTTCCATTGCCACTGCAAGACTAACTATACTAGGTTAAAGACTATACGAGTTTTAGAAATCTCAAGAAAAGGTTTCTCATTCAGTTACATCATCTGAAGATATCTGCACTTCACCTGTGAATGACATGGAGGCCAAGAAAAGGTTAGGACAATGATCTACCATTGACTCATTAATGGAACTGCATCACATCTGCGAGGCTGCTCTCAACACAGTGGCAGAAACTCTTTTTCAAATGTTCAGGATGATTGGAAGCTTCATATTCCAAGCACAAACAGAAAGTCTCAGTCCTCAGTATATCTTACATTTCTAATTACCATAAAAACATTCTTCTGCTTTTCTGAAAAGAACTATAGCTGACAGGGTAATCCCAACGAGCAATACAATGACTTGTGTTCATCCTCCCCTCCTTAACAGTTGCTCATTAAAAGCCTTGATGCTAGTGAAAATTCTGTCAACATTTTCCCTTAATACAAAGCAGTAGCTTTCCAGTCGCTGATTATTTTGACATTTCTAGCTGAAAGAAAAAAAACATTTCAAAGTCTGTGTTGCCTGTAAGGGATACAGAGAGTGGACAATCTGTTTATCCTTGCACGTTTGCTTTCAAGGTTTACCACTTGATCTATGCACGAAGCGGGGCAAAAAGCAAAACATGCACAGAAATCAAAAAAGGAATACAAGAGAGGAGCTTATCTGCTTGTATATATGGTGACCAAACTGTACAATTGCAGCAAATGGGGATACAGAGAATACAGGGCATTGACCCCACCACCTTCCTCAGATCCAAAACAGGAGCCAATCTGGATATGTGAAGAAAACTTGCCACTGTAAAGCAGGCTGAAGATCTGGCTCTGTTCCCTTTGTATATTGTACATAGGTTACAGACAGTATCTTCCCAGGGTAACATGCATTGGCAGTCTCCACAACACTCCTGTGAAGGTAACTTACAGGACACGTTTTGAGATTGTACACTGGCCAATCTGCAATCAAAAGAATACAGGCAACCCAGAGGCACAGGTGCTGTTGTTTCCACCATAGGCTGCCACCATGAGATACATGGGGGAGACAGGAAACTCCCACAGGCCAGGTTCTGCATCTGCCTCCCATCCCTGGACAGCCCCAAATGAGCCTCTTAACCTATCTTGTTTAAGATTCTTTAGGCCTATGTGATAGATTCTCTATATTAAATTGTACCAGAATTGTACCAAAATGCTTGTATAGGAAGCGCCACAGAAAAGCTGATAGTGGTAGTCAGCAATAAATGTGATGTGCATCAGCTTTCCTGTCACAGGACTTCACACATTAGCTTACCCCTTAAATGTGGGGATTTACAGACAAGGCAACAAAAAGCTATCCCAAGTTCAGTTTCTTTGCACTAATGTATTTTCATTTTTCACCATCTTTTTCAGCATTTGTGTCTCCTATTTTTATCCTGGCTTGTTCCTTTGTGCTGCCCTTGATGCTTTCGCAGACTCAGCCAAGGAAATGTTACTCAAATATATAAAGCTGTTTTCTGCCGCTTACTAATACTAAACAATGCCATGTAACATATAATTCTTCCTCTATAGCCTTATTCAGTATGACCAAAGGAAATAAAACACAATACACAGAATTCAGTAAAGTATTTCCTTTCAAAATATATTTCAAGCTTATCTACACTATTTTATATAAGGAGTAGAATTTATCTAGTACGGTATAATTACACCATCGAGTGACACCAAAGGGTAAGAAAAAGCAAGAAAGTAAACAAAATAACCCTGGAAGGATACACTTAAGATACCACCCTGCACCTCCTAAGACATATAAGAAAAAACAAACATAGTTACAGAAGTCAATATACACTATACAATATTTATTATCAGTTTGCTGATACAAATATAAACCCATTAATTTTAAGAAAGCACATATGATCTTCAAGACCCCTTCCAACTCTAACCATTCTATGACTCCACACACTGATTTTATGCTTTGATTTTACAACCAGTTAACATCTACTGAACTTAATTTTAATAGAAAAATCAATAATATCTAGAGGGTTACAGTCATACAGTGACTATTTTCATGACAACTCCACCAATTCCATCAATAGGGGTCCACCCAAAAGGGATCTGGTCCTCCTTACAAAGATGTATTTGATACATAACTCTGCTACAAGAGAGGCCTTATAGAGGTCTCCAGTATGCCTCACCAGCTCTTCCCAGATGCAGCTCTACTGCCAGCACTCTTCTCTCAAGTCAGCAAATCAGCTTGGAGATGGCTTTACCTTATTTTGGCTGTCCTTCTTGTACATCATCTGCTGACAGCTCAACAAGCACAGTCTTTCCTTCTAACGATCTTGGTTTAAACGATAGGCTACTTCTGAAAAAATGATTCAGTGTGGGAATGACTACTAACCTGTGACAAAGGGACTGAACAACTGTACCCATATTCTTAAAATTGGTCTCACTTTTAACAATCAGTTTCTACTTGAAAGACTAAGTTTCCTCTCTTAAGTAAGAAAAGAAGAGGCTCCAGTTATAACAATGCAGCTATTGTGCCTATTCCTCAGTTAATGGGCTGCAAAGACCTATACATATTTTCTCTACTTTAGGAAAACAGCTAGCTGCTCCACCTATTCATTCAATCTCCAGTTTAGCATCATTGCCTCTAACATTGCTAGCACTGAATTAACCAACCTCTTTAGTTCTCTTCTTCAGATGCATTAACAAAGCTTCCCATCAGAGTATCACCCAAAGTACTATTATTAGCTTAGCTTTAATATAGCACAGAAATTAAGAATGGCTGCAGCTAGAAAAAGCCTATGTAGACGTTACTCATGTGACAGCTTCAGGCTTATTCTCAACACGTTAAATAACTAAAAAATGACTCAGCCAGCTACTCACTGACACCAACCCCTGCACAGCTGAGTAAGTAATGTTAAGGCCCTGTAAATGGAAGGAAATCGTATTATGAATGCCAGGAGGGGCATCAGTCTTTTCTTCCAAGCCACCGCTCCTTGTGAATGAGGGGAACAGAACTAAGAACAAAACACAAAGCCTGATCTCCAGCAGCTACAGTAAAGCCACATATTCTTCCAAGGTGGGGACACCCTGGGGAAAGGTTCCAAAAGACTCCGAAGCTGCTGAAATACTGATGGCTTTGGAGGTAAATCTTAAACATTAAGGTTTCTGCAGTAATAGAAACTTCACAGGAATTGTGCTGGGTAACCAGCACCTGGCTGTTCAAGCTTCTTGCAGGTTTTAGCTTTTTTAAGCTGCTTTTGCCATTTTCTTCCATCAGGTCCCATTGTCCAGCCCACAGCTGGGCAAGCAGGGAGAAGCTGGGCTCTACAGCTGAACCACCTGCTCTGCAAGTTACCTTTTATATGGAAAAGTAAATTGCATTTCTGAGACTTCTCCACCTGCAATGCTGCCTTCTGCTGGATAAAACACATCCAGAAACCCAGCAGATAACTTACATATCTCTAAACAGACAAACAAATAAAAGGGAGTAAATGGGTAAACAAAGAGAAACTTGTAGTCACCACAAAATGTCCTGCCAGGAAACGTTTGGCAAATACTGTTACTGAGGTGCATATAAGCGTAAGCAGATCCTTTCTGTCACTTCAGTGATTGAGAAAAGGGAAGAAAAAGGGATGAATGAGGTCTTACAAGGGAATATCCGTGCAAAAATGGCAGCTAGTCTTTGCTAACCAGAAAACACTAGCTCAACCCCAAAGCCAAATTGTAACTCACCATTCAGAGTGAGGGAATAAAATTACATTCTGGTATTACCCTGGCACAAATTCTTTGGTTCAACCTCTGAATTCCATCATTTTCTGTGATCAGAATTCAGTGTCATTATTTCTGTCCTTTAAAAAAAGAACCAAACTAAGCTGAAAGTAACTGTATCTAGTATTAATTTTACCTCAGATATATTTATCACATAAAATTAAAGCAATGTAAAAATAGCTGACAATACACAAATTAATAACACTAAATGTCTCACTTCTCACACTAATTGCTTCGGGATTAATGAAGGAGCTGCTTCTCCTCTCAACTGTCCTGAAAGGTTTGCGCTTTCCTCTCTTCTTTGAATCCCTCTGAGGTATTGCTATAATGAACGCTTGTCCTGGAGACTGCGAGACAGATTCATCATGTTTTGGTTACCATTTCCATGTGACAACTACTAAATTTCATCAGGAGAGCTCACATGAGCACCACTGCAACTCTGGCTGGACTGGACCACAGCTTAGTGATGTGATAAAAATGGGAACATTGCAGCTCGTCCCCTCTGCAGCTTCTGTAGTCGTAGTGGGGCAGAGATCAGCCCTGTAACACAGCACTTACTTATAGGCCACCAAGCTGGCCTTTATATTATTTTCCTCATTAAGGGTAGAAACAGAAAGCTGCCCATATGGCCCAGAAAAAAAACATATTTCTTTATAGAATCACTTAGAAAAGAAAAAATATATGATCTTCAAAGAATTTCACGTTTTATAATCATATCATTTTCTCTGTCACAAGCAGCCAGAGAGGCTTCCCCTCTTCAGAGAAATTATAAAATACTGGTTGCATATTCCCTTAAAATAACTCTACCCTTGGCTCTCACTACAAAAAATTTCATTCCTCCAGTGCTCACACACAGCTTGAGCTTTATTTACAACAGTAAAAGTGAAGGGTACTCCATTTTAAGATTATCTGAACCATACTGAAAATAATTCATGTAACTGAAACTAAATCACTGCCGCGGTCTCAGTCATACTTCAAATTATGGTGTAACTTACATGAAGTAACATCAGAACATAAAGCCTCTGAGCAAGAGTTAGCAACACTCTCAGATTATTCCCCATTTACCACTAGAGGCCAGCAGTTCACCTGCTGCTGTTACACAAGGAGTACCTGGCCACCTGAAAGTAATTCTGCCCCCTCGTTCACCTGATAAACCATATTAAAACAGGCTAGAAATACATACACTCCTATCTCACGCATATGGAATAGCTCTCTTTGGTTATAAGGAATGCTTTATATTGCGAGAGGGAAGTAACTTAAGCAATCATAGTTTTAAAGGAAGTACATACACAAAACCAAAATCTTTAAAGAAAAATATAGAAGTCTTTCACTGGGGATGGGGGGAGGAATTCTTGCATTTGTTTCTTTAGTTTGGCTTCTTTTTTATTCCCCATGAATGCTATCGGTCCAAGGAAGGGTACCAATTCTTTTCTGGATTTTAATGCTGTCTCTGAAACTAGTATCTGTGGCCTGAGACATCTCATTAAACATTTGGCTGCCCTTCACTCTAGCTGTAACAGGAAATGGCATGCAGGAATCATCCAAAAAAATTGTCTGTTTAGACATCCATAAAACTAAAGATGTTTGTCCTCAGCATAGATTTGTTTACCTTTATTTCTTCAGAAGACTTTTATTTCTATATATAGGAATAAGCAAGGGCTAATAAATAGCATCTACATCATAGAGCTATTACTTCACTGCGCTAAAGTAACAAGGGAAAAACCTCAAATTATCACAGACATTGTACTATGACAGACAAATACTGAAAAACGTAGTTTTTGACAAGAGCAGCTTAGCTTTTTTTTTTTCAGGTAGCACTCATCTGCTAGGAATTCTGTAATTCAAAAGCATTACAAGATAACTACTTAAAGAGATTAAGTAATTCATTAAAACGTTTACTTATATTAAAAAAAAACCCAACCAACAGATATCTAAAGGGAATAAATCTGTCTAAAGAAGACAGCTTTAGTTAGAGTTTTCCTAAGGAGCAGGCAACCTAGAAAAGATGAATCCACCTATTTTTTCCCCTTATTTCCACCTACCTGCAAACCAGTGGCTAAAACCACAATGCAGATACTGTTCATGTGTAAACATATTCAACATGTTGCAATACAGTTTCCCCTTGAAAATGAAACCTCATTTTAAGTACTTTTAGACTATTAAATGAAATAACATATCATATGTATTTATGCCTGCCTCAGGGAGGCTCCGTACCTGTGACTGACTGGTACACTTCCAGCCAGGTAAACAGTCTTTATGCTGTGCTGTTCAAGAGCTTGGAAGCATTAGAGGTGGCAAAAGGTCAAATTCAGGAGACTCTTCAAAATCCAAGAGAGGAATCTCTAAACCTAGGTATTTGCACCATCTCAGAGTAAGCAAAACAGCACAGCACATGGAGAGAACAACAGTCACATGCTGCACATCAGCCTCAGGAAAGCCCCAAACATCAGCCCCTAAGGTTCATATAATGAGTGGACCTCCCCTGAATGCCATGTAATTGCATCAATTTATACCAGCTGTGAATCCAGCTCATGTTTTTTTTGTAAATCTCTATTAACAGCTGGTATAATTCTGTTAAAACTATGCCTTAGCACAGTTCAGCTGCAGGTCAGTCTGTTTCAAAGAAAGCAAAGGTGATAGTTTTGGTGAAACAGTTGCCTGAAATGCAGTAGAACACTCATTAGGAAACTCGGGCTGTTTCTACCCTTGAGAACATTTGTTAATCCTTGTATTAGGATCCTCAAATCCTTTCTCTTTGCTGTGTAAAACCAGCCCTGTTTCTCTGCTGCCTCCATTTTGCATTGTCACAGAGTTGATGGAGTACGTGTATGCTTGAAGCTTCTCCTCACAATTTTGGAGGTCACTAAGCAGGTTTCAGGACAGGGGAGAATCAAGCCCAAGGAGTATCAAAATTATGTAGAAACACCTCCCCCCCATAATCCCAAAGAGAAGGCAACTCCAGCTGTTCTGCATCATTGAACCCTTCCCTCCTCTTCCCACAGATTTTCCAGGGATATCAGGTTTGCACACCCAGCAAGAGGGGTGGTCAAACTATTACACTTACCAAAACAAATTATACAAGCTGGTGAGACGAGTCTTTTGCAGCAGTAACAACCAAAGCGCAGGAGAGGACATAGCAAAGCCAGGGCTCAAAATCAAGTGCTGTTATCAATGAAGCTTTGTCTGTTCATATCAACAGAGAATCTGTGCTCCAGCAGAAAGGAAACAGGGAGGCAACGGCTCTAATTCCCTAGCAGGCAGACAAATTAAAGAAGGACATACCTCTTACAGAGCTACTTAGGAAGATCTTCACTAAATACACCTTAGCTCAGTAATTGCAGCATTCTTACAGCAGTAAATGGATTACTAAAAGGCAATAGCAATTCTGGGGAAAATGTGATTGCGGGAATGGAAATTCTCATCTAACTGTTTTGTGTTATTTAGCACGTATTTTCCAAGTCATACACGACCAGCATTTTCAAAGAGGAGAATAACTGCTTTACCGAAGTAAACTGCTCTCAAAGAAGTTCTAAGAGACTTGCCAATTAACATGTAACATTCTGGTTTGAAGATATCCAGATAGCCTTTATTAACTACCAGTTTTTCTCGACTGGTGTTTAGTTTGCACAAGAGGCTCAACGCTTACTGTAAACCCAGAGTTTTTATGTATACTGGAGACATAAGACTTGCAAAACTTCAGACTGATGTGTCTGCCAATGTACAAGAAAAGAGCAGGTCTACAGCTGTGGAGGTAACAACACATAATGCATCTCACAATTTTAGCAGTCTGGTTTTGGTTTTACACAGCAAAGAGTAATTTACATTTGTATTCAGAAATTAAATTAAAGTCAGCGATAGTAGGTCTGTTGGATGTATTATAACTCCATTTATTGTTCATTTTTAGGATTAGTAGAGTATACTGAGACAGTCTATCTCTTTTTTGAGGTAGCACACTCAGCTGCCATAATCTACCCTTTTAAAATCTCAACACATTTGTTTCACGTTATGGTCATTGTTCTGAAGAGTGCAGTGAGAGGCTCAGGTGGTAAAAAGCATGTTTCTCTTTATCTGCTGAAGGAAGTCCAGCACTTCACAACAGTGCGGGGAGAAAGAAAGAGACCTGAAGTGATTCGAATCCTGTCTCGCGACACATGCAAACTGGCAGGTGAGGTTGGTTATAGCTGCTAGAAACTATAGTATGCTGAGCAATTACAAGCTCGCTGTTTGTCTCAGGAAAAGACAATTGTGTAATCAGTAAATCTAACTGAGGTTTATTGATCAAGTCAGCAGTGCTGCCTCTTCAGAAACCTGATGAAAATGCCAAAGCAAAGTCCATCAGTAGGTGCTCTACTGTTTAAAGGGAGAGTTCAAAGGGGCCACCAAATGTGCTGTACAGACGTACTTTACCTGTAGGTACACTGCAGATTCTCACAGCTTTACTGCTTTAAAAATACTATAGGGAAAAAAAAAAACAACCACAAAGTCCTATACAAGCTGACCTCCAATACCCTGTGTGAACAGCTAAAGAGCCAGCAAGTCATGCACCAACAGGAAAGATATACGCCTAAGAAACTAAAGGTTGAGAACATGGTCTATCAATGGGCATACAATCAGCACTCTGCAAGCAATCCCTGATGCTGTCACACTTAGGATGTGACCCACCTTGATGGTGTCTACCTGTTTCTGTCTCCTTTTACGTGAAAAATTGCATTCAAGCACCTCACATGAAGTTTTGGCATGGGTTAGTCTAATTTGTAGTGTGCTTTGATGTCTTTGAATGAAAAACTTGAAGTGAAAAGTACAAACCAGTTTAATCAGATAGCCACATTCTCAACAAAATTAGATGGAAGAGGTGTAATTATATGGAAAAGGTGGGAAAAAAAATCAATAAACAGCAAAGTATGCAATGTATAGAAAAAGAAATAAATCTATAGGAGAGTGGACTGCTCTGGAAAGGGTTGAATACTCCATGTGCACGCTATGCTTTTCTCTTTTGCCAATGAACATGGTACAAAGGCACTTGAGACCCTTTCGCTTAAAGGGAAACCATAACTAATGGCATCCGTCACATGAACTGATAAGCATGCACTGAATTGCAAACCACAGCTTCAGACACCCTTAACTCCTACACAATAGATCACCAGTGCCTCCTCGGGTTCAGCTGGTCTCCAGTCTGACACTAGACTTCAAAACAGGAAGGTTGTTAAGTGACAAGTCAGCCAAGTGACAAAAGAACCAGTATCAACAAACATAATGCAACTAAACCAAGTGAACTTGGGTCATCTTGCTTACAACAGCACAGCTTTCCATTCGCAGAGAATCTGGGATGCTAACAGGGCATGGATTCTTGTCTAAGTTAGGCTCTGGGGGGCATAACAGCAGCAATCTTTTGTCGTGTCAGGACAAGAGGAAAAAGTGAATACTACAACTTTGAAAAGTTTTGTTTAGATACCTACAAAAGAGAAAGGATATCAAAGAAATGAGAAATAAATATTTAAAATGGGGTCTGTGGCTAAGTGGAAGATTGAACCAACACATTTTCGTACAGTGAGCCCCGAGAAATTGGTAACTTCAAGACTCAGAGGATCTATTTCAAGGATTATACTGCATGCTTCATAGCATTTTCCTTTCTCATGGTGTCTTTAACTCTACAACACATAAACGGATCATATACATAAATAGCCCCGTCCTATCCAAAAGAGAGTCTTAAGCAGTTTTGAATTTAAATTAAACAACTGGACATGTAAAATACAAACACATTAAGTAAATCATAAACTCTAACTGGAAGAACCATGGAACTGAATTCTGAACGTGTGCAGCACTCAGTAACCCCAGAAGGCCAGCAGGCTTCAAGAGGTCTCCACTCCAGCCTCCTGCTCAAGCAGAGCAGCCTGGGGGCTAACTGATGGGATTAACAGGACAGGTAACTCAGGCTGAAAATATCTGTGTTGGGAGGGAAGAAGAGGCTCCCAGATGCCCTACAGGGAAGCCACAGACAGGGCTGACCCCCTTGACCATGGCCTCATCACCATGGATGTGCCTGGCAATCTCCCTCCCTGACCCAGCAGTCACAGGATCCCTCTTGACTCCCAGCTCCCCAACCCACAGGGAGCAGCTGCCCCGCGCTGCGCTGTAACATTGAGTATTGAAGCTGGAATAAGTGGTATAGACTTCCTTAAGCCAAGCCTATCAGTCAGAATGGTGGAAGTAAAAACTAAGTCCTCCCTAGAATTTAAGTATTAATAGGAGGGTTGAAAAGATGACAGTATAACTACAATAAGCAATCAAGTGGCTTCCCCAAATGTGCGTGCAAAGGGAACAGCAAGGTCTATTATTTAAGACTAAGAAAAGCTTCTAAGGGAAAGAAGTGCTTTCTAAAAAACTATTTTTAAAATATATAGTTAAAAAAGTTACTACTTGATTGAAGGCATTTTAAATAATGTGAAGATCTTAAAGCAACTTAAGTCTGGTTCAACATTAAACAACATATGTTGTGGTGCAGAACAGCATTACACAATATATGCTGTGGTACAGAACAACATTAGACAATGCACACTGTGGTGCAGAACCACATCTCTACTTACTGATTAACATCAGTAATTTACCCAATCTGGTGAAACAGTTGCCTGAAATGCAGTAAAATAAAATGCAGTAATAAAATGAACCTTTATTTTGCAGGTTGGTTACACTACTAGACCAGTAAAAAGCAGGGAGGTGTGTTCCAGGCTTCCTGGGGCACAGTATATAGTCTACTTAAAAGTGACATTTATGAATTACATAACCAAAAAAGAAAACTGACAGTATACTTTTAAGAATCATATTTCAATTACTGAACAAACATCACGTTCATAGAAAAACAGTTGCACTTCTATAACAGACAGCTTTAATGAGTCTATTTCCATAAAAATGCTTGATTTTCAGCTTCAAACCACTCCAGTGCCCCCTTCAACTCCCTTGTTAGGCATCTTATTAAAAAGAACTATTATGAAAAATACTCACTATTTCATTCATTTGAGCTTTTTTCCAGGACTATTCCCCGATATGAGCCTTACCTGTTTCCCATTAAATACTCCAGGGCATCCATTGCTGATATAAAGACACAGGCACCCCCTGCCCATCCCCATTTCTAAGAACATGGATTGATTTATGGATTGTGAAATGCTGTAATATTGCTTACAAAATCTCCTACCATCTATTGCAATGAAAGTAAACAGTCACCTTCACAACAGAGACTATTATTTCCCACTTCCACAAGAGATGGAAGTTTTATTTCTCTACTCCCTGACTTTCAATTTAGCCATTCACAGCTATGCAAAGCTCAATACACACCACCCTCCCCTCTCACCAAAAACTGCCGGATCCCTACAGAGCTCCTACAAGTGCAAGCAGAGCAGCTGGCCTCACACGCACCATCCCAGGTGACAAGCTCCACCACCTCTCTTGTGGGAAGGCTGTTGTACCAGGCTTCACTTTAAAGCCAAAGAGAATAAACACCAGGACTCAATCCATTTAATGCTCCTTGGGTATGCAACTGCTCTTCAGTCAGTTGGGGGATATATCTTTCTCTTTGTTAGAAAAGCTCCTCTGAACCCAACCTGCTGCTCCCCCTTTTTAGGGGGGAAGGAGAGAGGGAAGATCTGTTTCTGGAGAATGAGGACCTGGGACTGATCCCCAGCATATTCATGTCCCTTCATTACAAAGCAGCCATGGCACCTCTGCATGGTTCAAACACGGTCATCTTCCCCGTTTTGGTGGTGCTTCTCATAACAGTAGCTAAAGGTAGCCCTTACTATTGGCAGCAGTTGAAACCCATTCACGTCAGATTTACCTGAGTTCAAACTGCACTGAGCCACTCTTTGAAGATATAGCCACAAATTCAAGCTCTTCCAGAAGAGCCCCCAAAGAACAGCCAACCGGAAATGTAACATTATGATACTTCTTAAATTCATCAGGAAAAATAAGACAATGCTTTTTCTCATCCATTACTAGAGTCATTACCTATACTATACATACTACTCTGTTTTAAGATTCAACATTGCCACAATTCACAAGCAATAAAGGAGTGACTGGGAAAAGGAAGAGCTCTGCCAGGTCTGTTCTGTTCTGGCTTGGGTTCTATTCTGGAGTGTGCAGTTGCTTTCAGAACAATGAACTGCCCATCGTTGCTAAAGATGTTGCTTCAGGAAAGTCCACAGTGGTTTTAGTCCTTTTATCTCAGCAGAGGTCACCCTGAAAGCTGCACTGAAGAAACAAAACAAAAGCACATCTGATATAATAAGCCTGGTTACTGACAAGGAAAAGCCCCAGAAACTTGAAATAAGCTTCCAGCAACAGATTTTTGTGTGCCCTGTGGCACACAGAGCCACCAGGAATGATGACATTAAAGAAAGAGCTAAGAGAAGGCTTCAGATTAACATCATTTTGCTATAAAACAGTCACTTCATTTGCTTGAAAAAAAAGCAAATCTCCTCATTTATAAATTAAGATATGGAGAGGTTACTGTCCTGCTCCTCTCGTAATGACCAGGTTTTGTGCATTACATTTTATTCCCCAGTTCCCAAATACAATTGTGCAAATGTTTAACCTTATGCATTGAAATGAAGTCAACAGCATTATCCATGTGCTTAATGCCAAACATGAACAGTTTAAACTTCTGCCAAAGCATAACACAGAAACCAACCTGGAATTCAGGATGAGGGGACCATTAAGAAAACTGTCCTTGATTCCCATCTTGGACACACACAGTGATACAGCAGCAGAACAGACAAAGGAGTCCGGGATTTATAGATTCTCCTCATTTCAGACTAATTTCTCAGACCTGTATGCTAACGGAGAAGTTTATTAAGCTCTTTCAGTCCTGATCCAGACATGTGAATGCACATCTTACTCCAGACATTTGCTGAAGCTGCTTAAATTAAGTTCAATGTAAGTGGCACAAGAAGCAGGCAGCAACAGAAAAATGTATCACAGGTTCTTTAAGCAAAATTCGTACTGATTCTACATGACACTTGAAAAGCTGAAAACCCGATTAAGAAATGGATGCTTTATAAGCAGTATCTGTTTAATAACTGAGCTCTTAAAAATTTGTATTAGCCCAAATTTACAACTAGAAAGTATGAAAACACACACTGCAGTATGTTTGTACAAGCTGTTTAAGGTTATCTTCACATAAATACGACTTTCTGAGGCAATGAACAGCAATCATTTCCAGAGGAGGCGATGGAAAGTGATGTTGCCCAGCACCTGTGGGAGATGAGGCTCATGATCCACAGGATCACGTCCCTGGGGCTCGAAAAGCCTCACACCCCTGTTTTCATAGCTTTCTAAATCAAGCCTAGAGTGAGGATATGTCTTTTCTAAATAGTGACATAAGGTCTGAGAAGGCAATGGGCAAGGGGTGCTAAGCAGGACCCTTTCATTAGCAGCAGTTATAAGACTGAACACTGTTACACAACACAATAATGTATCACAGCAACAACGCACAAGCAGGCTTGAAATACCTAAATGGAAAATAACTTTACACTATAGATGAGCTTAATTTTTCTATGCAAGTCAAGATTTTGAAAATTAAATTCACAGTCATTTCAAAAGACTGTTTTCCAATTGACAAGCCAAGACTTTCAACCTAAGCACAGCCAAAAAACAACTGCATTTTAATATCAATCCTTGTTCATAACTACCCAAATACCAGTGCCCTTTCCTCCCTTCTTTTACTGAAAAATCAGTCGTTTGCTGGGGAAAAACATATGCAAGGAAAACATTTGAATCCCTATTAAGAAAAGTGCAGAGCATTTTGCTTTCATAGAAAAATGTGAACAAATTGAGCTATTCCTACTAAAGACTTATTTATCAGCTACATATCATTGTCACATCAGGCCTAAACCAATTTTACCACACTTAGAGGCTCAGGAATGCTTTTGTTTGAGCACAGAACTTTCCTAAACA
The DNA here is from genome assembly GCA_026283785.1 of Coracopsis vasa. NCBI lineage: Eukaryota > Metazoa > Chordata > Aves > Psittaciformes > Psittacidae > Coracopsis > Coracopsis vasa. Next base: position 37,024 of record JANHGB010044873.1, read on the forward strand.
CACTGCAGCTCTGCTAACAGCCACTAGCTCTCAAGTGGAAGCCCTTGGAGAGGTATTACCCTGAAAGCCATTTATCTTTTACTTCACTTTGCAAACAAACACCAACAGAGAGAGCCATTAGAGAACAAGTGCTCTCTGGATGCTGAAAATCAATGGAGGAAAATTAAAAATCAACAAAGCTCTCACATACAGCCTCCTAAATGAAATGGCTTGTGATCCCATCAATCCTTGTTAAGAGGAGAGAAAAATAAATTCTTAATCAAGGATGAGTTCTACTGATACTTCTTGCCATATTTATATTGCATATCATACATTTCTACCTATATTATGTGTCATAAGGATATAATCTGATAATAAAGATACTCATAGTTCATAGAACAATTAAGAAACCATTTCAACACTCAAGTTCTAGTGGCAGACAAAAGGTTTAGGCTTAAAGAATGGTGATGACATGTGAATGAAGTGACAGAAGTAAACATAGCAGAAATTCTGTACAATAGTTTAATAAATGCCCCTTCACTTACATCTTGAAGAGCAAATCCACCTAGCTTACAATTCAGCTAGTTACCAATCTCATTAAGGCAACTCATAAAGCAGCACTGGGAGCAACACACTGCCCGTGATGCTCTTCCATGTTGCTCACAGCCATGGAAGAGTCAAAAAAGAAAATTAAAACAGGATCAAGTCTCTAAGTTATCTCTCTTTTCACCTGCTGCTGCAATTGATTCTAAGTAGACATGCAAGAGTACTGCATGGCACCATGGTAAGAACTGATTGGTTCGCAATAGTACTAGGTGGACATGTTTAATCAATAAAGCTGTTAATTACTCTAGAAGACCAGAACAGCCTGAGCCTTTGAAATCAACATGGTCGTGGATTTCTCCATTAATTACTGTG
>JANHGB010044875.1:17208-34678 GCA_026283785.1 Coracopsis vasa
GTCCCGCCCCCCCTTATTTTTTTGTTTTTGCAGCTTTGCTAAGGTCTCATATTCACAAGATCCCATTGTGGCCACACTGGTTCTGTAGCAGCAGTGTACTAAGTGTGTGAGTGGGTCTGTGTCAGTGTGCACAATACACTTATACCAGAGAAGTAAATAATTTTAGCCAGCTTGGCAAAATCAACGTACGTGATCATCTTCAGTATGCCACCTAACCATGCTGATCTCTTTGAAACATGTTTGCTCTGTGTCCATGCTACTGCTGGTTAGTTTTATTGCAAGGCTTTCTAGGAACATATGTTACTTACCTTGGCAAGTTCTCAGTAGATGGGTTCCTTGCAGCCTTTTGGGGCATCATGTGCCCTTAGAGACAGCAGTATGAATTTGCATTTGTACTGTCACCAGGGTGGCTCAAGTGGCAGTTCTCATAGGTTGAAGCAAGTCTGATCAGCAGAATTTCTTGTGGAGCCCTTATGTACTTTTTGCATTTTTACAGCTGAAGTCTGGAGGATGCCACAGACAGTGTACTGGACTAGGTCGTGCTTTCAGTACGGCACATGTTTGACACTGGAGCCTATAGAGGTATCCCACCATCTTAGAAAGCTGGCTGGTAGGAATAGCTGTGATTGTATCACCTGTCCAAATGGTCCAATGCAGAGATTTGCAAGAGTGTGACCAATACAGACTGAAAAGATAAAAGAAGTGTTGAGAGCTCGTGTGTAGAAGGAGAGCCAGCACAGCACATGCTTGTGTAGGTCTCTTGGGCATCTCAAACTGTTCTTGGACTTTTTTGCCTTTTTTGCATTTCTTTCACCTCCTTCAGGTTGGGCCAAGCTAACTTGGACGACTGATCAGACTGAAGGTGATTGTTCCCACAGTGACACTGTTACTGTGCAGACAATAGTTCTGGCATGGTAAGTACAGCCTCAGAATGCAGGGTAGTTGAAGCTAAAACCAGTGCTGATTCTTTCAGCTCAGAGTGAACCAGGAAAGAGCAGATTCACCAGACAAAAAAGACAAAAATCAAAATTATCTTCTCAAGGCTGAAGAAAAAAAATACACAAACAATTGCAAGGCAATAAATGATAAACTCAATAAAAGTTGACTTAACATCATTGTAACTTGTTAAAAATGCTAAGGTAATAAAGCTTTTCTGCCGAGTATCTATGTAATTTCCTAAGCATGTCTTGACAAAAGCCATTACATATTTCACAAGTGAATGGTCAACTAGACAGTCTGTAATTCTGAGTAACTTTGAAGTGTGCTGAAACCTCTATTATTTGCATACTGACATACAGGTGAATAATAGTATTCAAGAGAATGTTAATACATCTAAAACTGAAAACTAGAAGAGGCTAGTAGTTAGATTTGCTGGAGCCACAATCAGTTTCTGGATTGGATGAGGTGTTGGATGACAACAGATAAATTTGCTGGAGAGCTGTATTCAGAAGAAGGTAAAATATGAAAGAAAGCAAAATATGTTAGCGGAAGAAAACAATAACTAATCAAAACCATTGGTACAAGAACAGGAAATTCACAAAAGCAGATGGTGCTTGGAATGATTTGAGAGCTACTCAGATCCTCTAACTTGATCTTGAGCCTGAAACACCTTTCTGTCCGTGGAGGTGATTGAAGTAAAATGTCTCATACTTTGCAGCAGCACGTTAGTGGTGCGTGATTTTGCCTGTATGGTAATAATACTGCTCAGTCAGAAGAGGGGGATTCTGGTGATATGGAGAGATGCTGAAACTGTAAGCCTGTTTCTGGGTGCTGTGCAGACTCCACTCTCTACTTTCCCCTACTATCATTCTGTCTATAGTTCTTCCAAAGGAAAATAATGGCCAAAGTAGCAAGTGTGGTGAAAGTTGCTGGATGCTGACCTACAAAGCTTAGATTAAAAAAGTTCTGTGTTCTGCTTGGCTTTTCATCTGGCTGATAGCAGAAAACATGAAAAATAATGTTATAACAACTACCAGTGGTGTCATGACATATTATGCAGAAAGTCTTATCTTGAGGCGTGCAGGAGGCCTGTTATATTTGCAAAGAAAACAATAATTGATGAAAACTACCCCAAGAATGTGCAGGTGTCTTCAGTCTGCAACTATGTGATAAACTACTGGCAAAGCAATAAGAAATGGGACATGTTTTTTAGCAGTGAAGTTATTTTCAAGCCAAAGTCAGAGCTGTGTGTTGTAACTGCCAATTATTTTTGTTATTCTACTAGAAGCTGCAGTAAAAGGACCTTGCTCGTCATGCTGAGCAAAGAGAGAAAAAATTACCTAAGTCTTAGGTGTCTTGAGAGTAACAAGGAGCACTTGAATGAGGAATGTCCAAGACTGGTAATTAAAACCAATAAGTCTGGGAAGTCCTGTTGCTTCCATGCTGAGATCACACGAACAGGCTGGCTTGGCCAGTTGTGTTTTTTCCGTGCTCTGGGTGGCCATTTTACAGTTTCTGCCCAGGTAATTGCTTAAGAGCTGGGAGCAGACAGTGTGTTCTTTGTGTGTTAACCAGGGAGCACTTGATGACAGGTTGACAGTTTTATTCGATGAGACAAAAAACTCCACAAGCAAAACTTGATCAGTTTAATGAATTTTCCCTTTCTGTCTTGCCTCCATGCAGCCATTCTGAGCTGCACTGATGCAGCTGTTCACAAAGTTACACAGTAAACCAAACCAGGGAAGTGATGTAATTTTACTTCAGCTCTCCTTCAGCTTTCTTTTTCCATAAAAGTTTTTAGAGAACAGTGCAGCCATAGAGACTACTGTCAGCAAGAGCAAGTGTCTGGCACGTAAGGGCAGGAACTACATGAGGCTGATGTGGTTCCATGTGCTTCAAACCACAAGCTGAGAATGTAGTCCTTTTTCTCTTGGGCAGGGGAAGCTTTTGTACCATTTGTTTTAATTTCTATCTCTTTCAGCAAAAAAAGAAATTGGTAATTTTTCTGACATTGAAACTGCTCTAGAATGCTAAAAAAATCAGCTCCAGTACATTTTGTGAAAAGACAATTATATTCATTGTTAAACACCAAAGAATCCGTTCTGAATGTGTCAGTGAAGGCTTTATTTGTATGCTAAAAGAGGCTTCCTAAAAGCACAGAGTTGAAGCTACCTTTCCTTGCTCATTTGACCCATCCATTAGAATTTGTTGCAATACTTTCATCCATTAGCGACCTAAGTGCATGTAGTGCTCTTTGTTCAGAGGCAGTTGTATGGAGGAGTTTACTAACCAGGGTTAGCAAATACATTTTCTGAAACACAAAAAAAAAAAGGAAATGAAGCCTAGAAATTTACCACATCACCTGAGATGTGTTTGGTATGCTTGAAAGAGCAGAGTGAAGTATTGGCAGTGGTTTCCTGACACATTTGTTTTACAGGAAGTTAAATTTGCAAATGCCATTTAAAATCTTAATCAAGTGTACATGGTGTCCATGAACAATAAGATATGGTGAAAAGCATGATTCTTACTGCAGTGTGACTTTTGCAGTGTGACTTTCCTTTAAGATGGACAAGTGCAGGGTATTCCCTGTCTTCACTCTCTTTGGAGATGGTGTCCCTTTGAAACTCTCCTGCCACAGAGAAACAGAAACCAGGGAATTCGTTCATGCCAAATGTGGTCTCCATCTGCTCAAAGCCTGTAAGTGTTAAAGAGCATCTTGCCAAACAACCTTCACTGGGTTCCAGGAGTGTAGGTGCTGGAATAATTTGCTGTGTCTCATCATGATCCTGTAAAGCCATGGCCATACCTCACTGAGGGAAGTATACCTGACCATGAGGCTCTGTTAAGTAATGCTCTGAATTACTGGGGTATTGTCCCCCAAAACCAGTGTTTGCTTACTATAAGGGTTTCCTCCCTTCCCTTCCCTGGGGAGTCCATGTGAGGTATTCATTCAGTACTGCAGCTGGGTTGTCTCCTTTGTGCCATTGTCACGTCATGTGCACTGTGGCCTTGTCCTCCTATTTTGTGGTGAGGTGTAAAGTATACAGCAGCCAGAAATTGCTACTTTCTGTACACAAATCAAACTCTAAAACTGCTGTGATTTCTTTTCTCCCACCTGTGAGCTTCCTCTCTTTTGCATAACTTGGATTCTTAAGGGATCATCATGACTGAAACGACTCCCAGCCCTGTGATGCTCTAATGTGACAAATGTATTAGTGAGTAAAGATGCGTCTGACTGGTCAAAACTAGGTGACTGCAGCTTTCAATGCCAAAGCAAATGTAGCTGCTCTTCTTGCAACTATAGCAGCAGCTGCAGCACTTACGGCTTCCTCTCCTGATAACAGCTTCACGTAAGGAAAATGGAAGTGTGATGATGACAAGATTGAGAAGCTGCTTCAAGGGGGAATTGTCTTACAATGGTTTTGGTGGTTTGTTGTTTTTTATTAAAAAAAAAAAAGCCATTAGTGAGTTCAAGAAAGAAGTACTGACTGCTGGGAGAGAATTGTGCTCTTAGCCTGAGACAACCACCAGCAGCTGTGGAACTACAGAACAACTTAACATACTTCCCTGTAAGTCTGTAATCACACTCTGGAAAGACCACTTCAAGAGCTCCCTTATCCATTTGGGAAAAACACAGTCCCCAGTTGCTGCTTGTCACCTGCTGGCTAATTGAGCCTTTTGTAGATTGCTTGAGTCAAGCTTCCTAGTACACACAGGTGTGCTGTTCCAGTGTGTTTAAGAGCCCTGCCAGACTCCAGGCAGACACTGAAAGCTGTCAGCTGCAACAGTGCCACTGGGGAATTTCATCTGTTCTCATTTTACCCCCTCATTCATCGCCCTTCACTTCTCTGGCACCTCACCAAGCATCAAGTGTTTGCACTTAGAAAAGGTCATTGTTTCGTGTGCTAAGGCCCAGTCTGATCCAGCAGCCAGGTTGTGATGATGCCTGTTGTTCTGGAAATTGTCATGATGTTAGCATTTTCAGGAACTCACACCTGGTTTTACCTGATAATCATTATGATGTGCCAGTGCAGCTACCAACATGGTCTTCAGCGATATAAACAGGTCCTCCTCCGACTCAAGGAGATCTTGCTTAAGGCTCCGTTGCCATGGCTAACAAAGCCTTTGCTGGAGATGACAGATATGAACTTTTAAACTGCTGTCTCCAACTGCTAGATGTTAGGGTGGTGTTCTCTGGGGCATGGAGAGCTATGACAGGTGTTAACTGTAGATTTAAATCAGTCAAGCAATAAATGCCTCAGACAGTGAGAACAGGTTGTGTTGTGAGTGGCATCTGTAAGGGCAAGTGATGAGCAGATTGCCTGCTGAGGGTTAGCAGCCATAGGCACTGGGAGGTTTATGAGGTATTCCTTATCAGCAACATTTTCAGGCAGACGAGATTGCATATGCTTTTAATTTCTTGTGCATCTAGATCGATAGGTTACTTGAATGATCACTGCCATGAGGCACTGGTTTGTGTTATATGTTTGTATTTGAGTTTTAAGTACCTGTATGCTGTTAGATATGTAAATATGTATGTGTTAGATATGTATTGGTTGTCCATGTCAAGGGGCAAACTTTGCAGCTTGCTGTGCAAAGTTGGTGGGTATCTGTTAATAATGAGCACTATTTATGCTGAGCTGAAGCAGTCAGCCAGTCTGAGCCAGGCTTGGCTGAGCAGCCAATGTGGGCTCCTTCTCTGCAGGTGGTATTACCATGCATGGCTGGTAAATCCATATTTAGACAACCATGAACTTTATCTACAAGAGCTCTATAGTTTGCAATTAGGGATTAAGCTCTTTCTATATTGTATATTACTGATAATATGGGGCTTTTCTGACTGTTTAAAAGGCAAACAATACAGACATCCAAAACAATGTATCTGAGAACTGTTCAGAGTAGTGGTTTTAGAGGTGCCTTGCTCCTACAAGCTCTTCTTCCCAGCCAACTTAAAGGAAGTACAGTTGGTGAGGTGGCCATCTTCTATCCCAAGGAGGGCTCTCTCTCCAGACCCAGGGCTGGTGAGCTCTATTGCTGCTTTTGCAGGAGTAACCTTGAAGAACAAAGTTCTCAAGCAGTGTTTACATACCTTAGGTGTCTTTATACTTCCATGAGCATGTATATTTCTGTACATCATTATTGGATTCCTTTCTGCCATCAAAACACACTATTTTGCCATTCCTTAAGGCAGTTAAGACCTCTTAATTTTTAGGTTCTCCCAAACCCACTTTTATTGGCCAATGGTTCTCTTCTCCTCTTGGTCTTTTTCTTGCCTCAGAAGCATGTTGTGTGCTTGAGGCAGTCTTTCTCTTTTACACAAACCTACTCACACTATGGACTGTCTTCTGTCATTCTGCATGACTTTTGGTTTTACCAGACCAAAAGAACTGTTAACATAGCTCTCCAACAGGATCTAGATGTTGGAAGATGTACCTTGCAGAGGAGAGAAGTTAACAATTACAGCTTATCATGCAATTTCTGAATTTCTGAACGTGCTTGCAAAGTACAGGGGTCTCCTGGGTTTGTCTAGAGGAGCACCTCCAGTCGGTGTCTAGAAGGATATAGGCCTCTGAGAGTTACAGAATCACAAGGGTTGGAAGGGACCCCTGGAGATCATCTGGTCCAACCCCGCTGCCAAGGCAGGGCCACCCAGACCAGATTACACAGGAATGTGTTCAGGTGGATGTTGAGTGTCTCCAGAGAGGGAGAGTCCACAACCCCCCTGGGCAGCTTGTTCCAGTGCTCTGTCACCCTCAGTATAAAGAAGTTCCTCCTCATGTTGAGGTGAAACTTCCCATGTGTTAGTTTATGGCCATTACTTCTTGTTATGTCACTAGGCACCAGTGAAAAGAGCCTGGCACCATCCTTCTGGCACCCACCCTTGAGATACTCATGTGCATTAATGAGATCCCATCTCAGTCTGTTCTTCTCAATACTAAACCAGGCTCAGCTTCTGCAATCTCTCTTCATAAGGGAAATGCTCCAGACCCCTCATCATCTTTGTTGCCCTTCACTGGATCCTCTCCAGTAGCTCCTTGTCTTCCTTGTACTGAGGAGCCCAGAACTGGACACAGCACACCAGATGTGGCCTCACCAGGGTCAAGTAGAGGGGGAGGATCACTTCCCTTGACCTGCTGGCCACATGCCTCCAAACCAGAAATCAGCTGTGTTTGCCAGAGTTAAAACTCTGCTAGGGCATTTGCTGCATTTAGAATTCTATTCCTATCCTTTGCAGACATGCTAATAGTCAGCTATGCCATTGATATTGTTTTGCAATGATTTTCATGTGTTTTGGGAATTGTTTGTGATGTGGCTATGGCACTTGTGCAATATTACTCAATTATCACTTAGGTTGCTGCAGTATTTTGAGTGTTGCATCTTTTATGTAGATAGGAAAAACTGATAATGCTTTTACAGTTGAAATGTTTTAAATTTAAGTTGATTTAAGTGGGGTTTTTTTTTATAAATTCACTAACTGATGAGAATATGGTGAACTCTTTGCCATGTGACAGTAAAGTCTTTGCTTTTCAGTTAATGACACAGAGGATTATATGGTGCTTTTCAGTGCACCTTTTAGGCAGCTGTGAGATTGAGGTAGCACGGTAGTTAAGATGGCAGTGGTAGGACTGAAATATCACATACACTGTGTAGGTAGGCAGGACTTAATTGTATCTAATCAGTACAAAGAATTGCCTTTTTAATGACTATGCTAACACCCTGTAACGAGGGCTCTTCAATAATGTCATTCATCTGCTGGCTCTGTGATTACCCCACATACATTTCTACCTCTGACTGAGGACTGTGCCTGAGCAGACAGATTAATTTCTTATTAATAGATAAAGAATACCACTTGCTTGTACTTAGAATTGTCCTCTTATCTGAGTCATAGAGGGTCAGAATAAGATTATTTTGCCTTTTCTCACCCTCTCACCATTTTTATCTTCAATAAATACCCTGTGGACAGTGATGCACAAGAGAAGTCACCTATCAGAGGCCAGGCAGCCTCCATATTTTAGCTGAGCAGCCAGACAAGAAGGAAATTTGCCGAGACGCAGGGGCTGAGAGATTATTGTGCAACCAAAATCTGACTGCTTCACAGAGCCATGCACTTGGAGGCAGCTGATTCAACCTGTCATTAGTGAAGTTTTAAATGGGCTGCCAGTTTTATCTTCTTTTTCTAAAAGGGGTTTGGCTGTTATAGCTGACTTTTCCAATGCCACCCTGGAAGAAGGAAATCTCAATTACAGCAGCAGTCAATGCTGTTGCTCAAATTAGCCAAACCAGTCTTGCATGAACTACAATTGTAGCCTTGGTCTGTGCTTCACTCATCTTTCTGTTTTGGGAAGCTGTTAAACAAAAAAGTTCTATTCTGTCCGGAAATATGTACTTAATAATGTATGGGTGTTGCTTCAGTGTGTTGAGGTGTGATATTCAGACATGTACAGCTGCAGTCAGTGACATTTCTCCAGGGCATGGTTATCCTGATAGGCTTGCTTAGGAAGAGCAAGTGGAAAATTCTACTTACTATCTTGGCTGGTGTCACAAGCTGGAAACTTTGACTTTTATTTCATTCAAATGCAAAAAGGATTTAGCTGTTATTATATTGTGGGGGTTTTTTTAAAGGCTGTGGTAAAACTGGATGAGAGTCAGTGCTTTGCTCCAAATCTGCAGACACAGTTTGTGTACTATTGCTTGCACTGGAACTTGTGCAAGTTTTAAGAATAGAAATCAACCATTTTTTTCATCAATTTCATGGTCCTCCTTTCAGATTCAGGAAGAGGGACGTTAAAGCAGTACAAAGGTTCATCAGTGCTTCAGCAAGTGCAATGGAGAAGCTCCCTTATTAATACAGTTTTACAGCATCCAGGGAAACAAAAAAGCTGTTTCTAGGGGGTTGAAGAGAAGAATGGAAAGGAAAAGCACTCTTAGGTGTTGCCCACTACCAAGTGGAGACTGGTAAAGCAGAGGTGCTACCTGCCGTCTCTGTACAGGTCTAGTGATGTGCTGAACCCTGTCCTCTGGCCTTTTTCCTCTGAATGGTGCTAATTTTTAGTTAGCTAATTGCAGCACATGTCTGGATGCAAGGCAATGGAAAAGACAGCTAGGAAACATTCAATGAGTTAATGGTAGAATTATGGTGCATTCACATGTATAGAGGGAAATCTGGATGGAAGAGAATGAGAGATATAAAGCAGAAGAATATAGACTATAATGTAGGGAAAGAAAAGGAAAGGGGAATAAAGAGCAGAAAGGAGACACTGGAGACAAAAGGTCACAATACAGCTTCTTATCGGAGTGTAGCAGAGGGGAGCCGCAGTCAAGAAAGAAAAAATATTCTGAGAAAAGCAAGAATGTGGTTTTACACTGCATGATAAAATAATTCAATGAAAAGATAATGCAGCCCTGGGTAGATTATACATGCTGGTGTGTGTGTCATAGTATTATGGTGAATCTTTGAGGTAAGAGTTATAGTGTTTCTCTAGAACTGGGCACCTTGAAGCTATTTTGCTTCTTATTGACATTATCTTTCCTCCCTGCAGTTTAGCTGGCATTTCACATCTTTTTTCTATACAGAAAAAGAAAATTATTATCCATAGTTAATAGTTACACAATCAGACAGCAGTTTCAGCCTGTCAGTTCAGTATATGATCGTGGGATTTGCAAACACCATGTTCAGTTCCTTTGTGCAATGAAGATTTGTAATATTGTTCCTTGTACTACTGCAGAAGCTGGAAGTCCCAGGCAAGGACTGAGCTACCTCAGTGGGTTAACCTCAGTTAGCAGCCAAACACTCTGAGCCTCTCACTCACTCCCTTCTCCTGAACGATGGGGAGAAAATAGAAGGAAGGCAAAAAAGACCCATGGATTGAGATAATGACAATTTTGTGAGGAAAGCAAAAGCTGCACATGCCAGTAAGGCAAAAAGAGGAATTCATTCACTTCTCCCCAGTGGCAGGCAAGTGTTGCCACTTCATGGAAACCAGGACCTCAGCATGTGTAATGGTCGCTTGGGAAGACAAATGTCATAGCTTTGAACGTTTCACCTTTTCTTGAGCTTTTATCAGTGAACATAACATCACATATTCTGGCATATCCCTTTGGTCAGTTGGAGACTGATATCCTGGCTGTGTCCCTTCCCAGCTTCTCACCCAGCTGCAAGCCTACTTGCTTTGAGATGAGGGAGGGAGGAGAAAGAAAGCCTTGGTGCTGTGCAAGTGCCGCTCAGCAGCAGGCAAAAGATTGATGTGTTATCAACACTGTTTTAACCACAAATGCAAAGCACAGTGACATGTGAGCAGCTGTTAAGGCAGTTAAGTCTATCCCGCCTACACCCAGTACATCCCCACTGTATGGGGTGTTGTACAGGCACAGTGGGAAAGGGTCATCCTTACTTCACAGTCATTAATAGATATGTGAAAGGACGGCTGGATATGGGTGAGTGATGATGCGTGGTACAGAACAGTCAAGAATGGTCAAGAGCACGAATTGTAAAGTATACTTAGCATTAAAGATTATTGCAATATCTTGTGCATTGTGGGGGTTTTGTAGCACATGATAACAAAGCCTATTGTAAATAAATAAGTGACAATTAGGAAATAAATAGCAATTCCCATTTTTACAGTGAGCCAGGGCTCTCATTGTTGTCTTGTGTAGTGTAATGGCAACAAATCAATGAAAAAGCAGCCCTCAAAGACTAACGTTCTCCTACTGTGTTAGTTCACACTATGAAGGAAAACATGTTAGTTCACACTATGAAGGAAAACATGTTAGTTCACACTATGAAGGAAAACAGTCACCTTGACCTAGATGTGTATTCGCAGTGCTCAACATCTTTGCCTTATTTTACATATCTGAAGTGTTTTGAAAGTGAAAAAATTTTATGCAATGCATATGAAGTCTTTATTAGTTGTCATTTGGCAAAAGGGGGAGCTGAAGCAGCAAAATCCATGATTCACTGAAGTTCAAAAGGTAAGATGGTTACAAAACTGGGGTCAGAATTTAAGAGCCGGTGACATTCAATTACTCCCTTGTTGCGTCGGTGTTTGTCTGTGGAAATGTATCTGTAATGCTCAGAGCATTAGGCTTTCCTTTAGAGTAGGTTCTTGTCGATATTGGAGATCATGCTGGATTTATGTTTGTGCAGGTAGCTGTGTCTGAGGAAAATTTAGCTCTCTCCAAATGCTGTAAAAGAATTAAGTATTGGCAATAAAGCCAGAGTGTTATTTATTGCATCCATTAGAGCAGGACAGTAGAAAAAAGATAATACAAAGCACTTGCACAAATTGATTCCTGAGTTATAAAATTGTTCTGCTGTCTGACAAACTACAGCTTTCTACCACATGGTCAGAAAATGCTTAGTGTTGCCAGCTGGCCTATGGGCACACAGAGAGCAAAACAAGTCCTTTCTTGTGTTATGGTTACTTCATTACCCTCAGGGCACTAGTGTGGACAGTTGTATCTGTAATCTCGACTGGTGGCAATGCACTTCTGCTTGCCCCTTCTTTGGAGCTGCTTTGAACTTGCTGGCTTGGCCAAGGCTCTTCCATTTTTACTGGCATATTAATGACCTGGAGGATGGTCTTGCACCCTCAGCAAGTTTATAGATGATAAAAAAGAGTAAATTATGTTTCATTTTTGATAGAGCTGTGCTAGCTACAAAACAGAATGGAGTTTAGGCTTCAGAGCTTATGTCAGTGCTGCTCAAGAGCCAATATTTTCCACAGGCATGTTGCAGAGGATGTGGTTGCCTTGCCTCCAGCTCAAAATAGAGAAGAGAATGCAGGCTCTTACCATCTTCCCTTTATGATGCCTGTTCCATCTGGTAAGGTCTTGAGTACCTCCTGGCAATTGCTGACTGCCTTTAGCTCACATTGGCTTCACTGTGACATAGTTTCAGCATTCCTAAACACAATTCATGACTCACTTCAAATATCTGGTCCAATGGGAAGTCAAGAAGTGGATTAGTTTAAGCCAACTGATTTCTGTGAAACAGAGTAAATACTTCATTTAAATCAAAAATCCCTCCCTGGAGATGATTGATGCTTGTTTTGCTTTTCAGAAATGAGAAAACACGTAGATAGTAGTATCCTGCAATGTGTCCCTCACCCCTTTTGTAACGCAGGCCTGAATCCTGGATATATTTTGTGGAGCACATTCAAATATTCTAATGAGACTGACCATCACTTGATCTGTACTTCTGGTCTAACTGGCTTGCTGGCTATGTGCTGTTCTCACAGTCTGTGAAATACTGTATTGAAATGGAAATGGCAGTGCCCTGATTTTTCTGTGCCTCTAGTTTTTATTTTCAAGATGTATTAACCTGCTCCCCTGAGCATGGATACATAAAGAACACTCATAATATTTGATCATTTTAGTCATTTACCGTTCATTTCTCTCCTATCTCTCTCTCTTTGTGTGTGCTACAAACTGACTTCTAAGATATATGTTGAACTGTATCCCAGACAGTTACATATTAATCATTTAATCTTTCAAGTTCTCTGGGAGCATTCTGGGAATTCTAGGGGGAAAAATCCCACAGTCATCGCCCAGTATATCATGATAAACCAATATCTGGTGAAGGAACTTTGGTATTTGTCACTTTTAAAGGACAAATAATATTATGTGGCTCTATTTCCTACATTTGTTAGCGTTCTTTTTCAACAGGTGAGTTTTAAACTCAGACTGTACCTGCCAGCCATGCAGGCAATATAGTGTGGCAAACATGGTATAGCTTTATATAAAGTTGTTGATATGGTCCTGTGAAATAGCATTATGTGCCTCTGATCAGAGAGCCCTCTTTAGAAATTGCATATCAATCTCATGTTGTGAAATTTATGCCAAGAAAGAAAATCTGTGAAAGACATACCATCTCTTGCCATGCAGTGATTTCTTCCTACTTGTGTGTTGAAGCACATATAAAATCAAAGAAGGGATGTTCTTTACTAATTGGTTTCGGAATTAATTGTAAAGTACATCTGAAACGGAAAGCACATTCGTTCAGATCCACCTCTCTACCCTGTTCTTAGTAGCTGAGCAGATTCTTCACTGACTACTTTGGTACCTTGTATCTTCTTATTTCTTCATGCGAGGTTCTTATGTGTGTGTAGAGCTTTCAGTTGCCCTTGAAGTTGCATATGTTTGGCCTGTCCACATAGAACTGAGCAAGTGAAACTTAGTTAATATTACAACAGGGAAAAGCTAGGCTATGTTGTTTGGGTGTTGGGTTTGGGTTTTTTTCCCTTTTAATCTTAAGGAAATTATTCCAATAATGGATGTAGTTGGTTAGGAGTTCAAAATATGAGTGTGCAGGACAGGATGGTGCAGTCTTGAAGTACCAGCTTCCTCAGACGGTTTTTTAATGTCTTAGTGAAACAGTTAAAATGTGAATCATTACTGCTTCTGGCTGGCTTTGGATGAACTAAAAATTACAGTGGCTGAAAGCACTGACAGAGTCTGTAGTAAGAAAATATTTGGGTATATGCTGGGTCGATTTATTTTTATCGCCCAGGCTAGCCAGGCTGGAAAAGCAGCAATATCAGTAAAAAAACCAAGTAGCTTTAGATTAAAAAGAGAAATAAAATAGCTTCTGTCCTTTGCAAGCCTGAAACAGAAAGAAGATACACAATAATGCTGTATGTTTTTTTGTGAAAGTGCTAAAGTATCAAAACTTTATAGCTATTGTATTGGCGGGGGGGATGGGATGAATTAATCAGTTCCTCCAAATGTTTATGTTATTTGCCCTCATACTACTTTATAGTCCGCTTATTCTCCTTCTCAGTAGGTGGTAGAAAAGGAAGGGTAAAACTGTTAATTTAGTTGCATCCAGGTCCTCTGAATTTGCGTGTGAGTAATCTCACTAACTGGCAGTAAAGGTGCCTGTGGTCATGGGCACTTTCATTGTCACAGCTTTCAGTGATTTCCTTCTGAAAGTCTGTGAGGTTTAGATGCTTCAGCCGTTGGTACAACTGCAGGCATTCAATGCTGCTTCTCTGAGACTTCTTCAGATTGGATTCTTCAGACTGAAACTGCTGTTTTCCTTCTAGAAGTTGGCTCTTTCCCCACTCTTCTGGTTGTTATAGCTCATTTTAACAGCAATTTTTAAAACATTATTACCATGCTCCTTACTTTGTCCTCCATTTTGTTGGGACCTTCCAATTTACATTAGATATTTGTCCTCTCTTTCTAAGTGCCGTTTTATTGCATTTAAAATCATCTCCATGGCCCTCTGAGGCACCACTGTGAAAATCTTTAATGTGCCTTTTGTCTTTCAGATCTCACTGGTGGTTGGATTTATCAGTGTGAATAATTCTCCATGGACAGATTACAGCGTGTACAGCTACTTTCAGATTGTGACCATGTGTGACTTGGTTATGATTTTGTTCTTCTACATTATCCATATCTTCAGAATCTACAGGAAGCTCACTTGCGTTAGCTGGCCACTTGCGGTAAGCCACTTAGATGGTCTGGGTTCCTTGCCTCTCTTATGGGTTGATGGCTTGATTACTTAGTCCATTTTCTTGTGCTATAACACAATGATAGGCTGTCTTCCACATCATTCTTTTTTGTCGTTTATGCAAATCCTTTTGTTGCTTTTGTTATTAATATTCAGTTGAGCACCTGCTGCAGTTGTTATTTTTTTAAGCTGATTTGGATCTGATCCTGCCCTCCTTTACACAGATATCAATACAGATTTACTCCAGGAAAGGCAATAGTGTTATTCTGAGGCAATTGAAAAGAAGCTACTGATTATGAAGCCTTCAGCAGATGGGTCCTAGCTCAGATTATTAATAGTAGCTAAGAGATTGGTAGAGTCAACTAAATCATAGCATTAGAATTCATGTACTACATCCTGTCTCAAAATAAAGTCTGTGAGTGCTATTTAGGTTAAGTGTGTCTCTTTTTTGGTATGGTTTTAGGTAACCTGAGCAATAGCAAGAAATAGGAGCCTCAGCCTGATTTCCATAGCCTGGGTATTCCTGGGATATCTTGCAGGATGTTCCTGCCTAGTTCCCACATTTCCCCTGCACATCCATCTCTCATATCTTAGCAGAGAACTAACAAACAGCACAGAAAATGTGAGACCTGAACTTCCTCAGTAGCTTTGGGTCAGGTCAGCTAACAGAAGAGTCCTGCGTCCTAGTGTGGGATAACAAATTTTAATAATCCTGTAGAGCATGTCTCCCTTATGTGCGTAATAACATGTCAGTTCCACAAAGGAAGGACCAAAGGGATGGGGAAAGCCAACTGGAGAGATATAGAGGGGTTCTGAAATCCAGGAAGTGGTTGCATGGTGTTTAATGGAAGCTGTGTAAGCTGTTTACAAATCTAAAAGAACTGTTTGTCCGTCCATCCACTGCTACCCAGAGGGAAATATTAATTTTCTTTTTCTTTTTAGCTTAAGAATATGGTTATACTTGCACCCCTTCTTATTTTCTTAAATGTGTACCACCACTATCTGTCTCTAGAAAGTACTTCTTTATTTAGAGATAATACTGATGCAGGGATTGAAATCAGCAATGAATGACAGCTTTGGAAAGCAGCATTTAATGTGCGCGTTGCTGTAACAGGACTATGCAAAGGCTGCTTTTGTTTCTTCTTGTGTGTTTAGTCATTCCTAAATGTTCCAGAGTCACTAGTGAATTTGAGGCACTGCAGTTTTGGGCTACTCAACTTCAGATAGCTTTATGGAATGTGATGCTTGAACACTGCTTTTCTTCTACAACCAACCTCCCTTTCAGTCACATATATAAGTATCTTCAGAACAGGATAGGAAGACCTGTAAGAGCCTCTGGGAAATTACAGCTAGTGTTTGGCCTAGTTTTCTGACGGGGTCTCCACATTGCAGTCAGGAGTGTTGTCTGCAGTAGTTAAAGTTGCAGTTGTGCAAAAGGTTGTTCATCACTGATGGCTTTTAAAACTGGGAAGTATTTCTCCAGAGGGACACTCTCCCGGTCATGCCAGGGGCTGGTTCTCCACCTAATTTTGCCTTTGAGGGTTCTTTTGCACCTTTGCCCATCCCTCAGATTCCTCTAAAATAGAGGCCTGTCTACACTGTACACTGTGTTATTTGGTGTCTCTAAGGAGGCAGTGGCATGCCTAAATTGCCTACTACCTGGTGGAGAAGCCTCCTTACAAAAATAATTTATTCTAGCAAAAGCAAGAGTTGAGATCTTGATTACCTGAAACAAAGTCACAAATGAGGAAAGTAAGTTGCAGTCTCAGAGCCTAATTTGTGGCAAAGATCCTCCTCAGTTGTTTATAAACACCTGAGCAGAGGGAAATTGTGCTATGGTATGACAGACTGAGATTTCCTTGGGCAATTTCCTTTTGGAACTATTTTCTCTCATTTGTTTAGGGACAGAATCTCTCCTCTCGCTTATGCATGGCATTTGCTTGGCTTATGCTGGTAGTGCAATGCAGATAAAGGAAGCATTCCTGCCCACCCCACCATGCAAAAGAAACAACCCGTGCCCAGTTTGTGAACACCCATACTGGTTGCCATAAGCTTTGTGAGGATTCATAATCTAAATCCATAGATAACTCCTGCTTATAACAAGGTAAAATTGACTCCTGGACTGATAACTTGTCACACTAGAGAGGAGCTTACACGTGGTGCCTCAGTGGTCTCTCAGAAAGGCCATGGCATCATGTTTTACTGCAGCCACCCTTGCAGACTTAGGAGCCTGGGTGTTGGTTATGAGTGTCTGTGTAGTTGTGCTTCTCATGGCTGCCCTTCTGCTTCCAGTCTTGGTTGATGTAAGCTGCTAGTAAATCCAGCAGTAGATCCACTGCTTACTTCCTAAGGTTATCAGAAGTAGGAGCATTTGGTTTTCCACATTAGCTATTTATTGCCATTTCATATAGACTAGAGAAATATGCTCTTAAGGCTTCTGCCTTCCTCCAGAACTGTCTCAAGGTGTGTACTTGATGCTTCACCCTCAGTAATGTACCATGTTGAATTGAAAGGATTGCATCCATACCAGTAAGTAGATCTTATTCCAGTGGCATTAGTAGACCTGAAGATTTATCTTTTTTGAACAGAAATTCAGTATGGTACAAAATCCACTCATAAGATGTGTGTCTCTCTCCACTCCCTCTCTCACTCCTTTTCCCTCTTTTTCTTCTTTTGACTGATGTTTTGTCCTCTGGGTTTGAGTAACCTCTGCCAACTTGTTTTCATTCTGAGGCATATCAAAACGCTTTCCTAATCAGCTTCCCTTCTGATGCAGGCTGTGCTTGTCTTTACAGGAGTTTCTTCATTATCTAATTGGTACAATTCTGCTTCTCATTGCATCTATTGTAGCAGCATCCAAGAGTTACAATTTGACTGGACTTGTGGCTGGAGCGGTAAGACTGACACTTTTTTGATTGCCATATATATTAAGTAGGACATCGGAAATCTATTACTTGTAATATAATTATCCTGGTTTCAGCAGTAGCAGTCATTTTTTCTCTTCTTAGTAGCTGCTGCAGTGCTGTGTTTTTGACTTTCGGCCTGGTAACAGCACTGATAACACCGATGTTTCCAGTT